>CAVLGW020000083.1:0-50000 GCA_963669155.1 Arbacia lixula
CACGCACGCCAAAAGTACCGCCACTCAGCTAGCGAACCCTCACTCCTGAAGACGGACAGTCAATCTGCCCGAAACGTCGAGTCTACCTCTCTATTCATCAGCTCTTCACGCTTTCTGGTTTACAGTCCTTTTCAGGACCACACCCATTTCGAAAGAATACACTTTCTCGCCTGTCCATTTCACCTTCAATTCTATCCACGTTTTCTCATCTCAGTCCTCCCAGGACTTTACACATGGTGTACCGTAAACCTCTCTCGGAATATTGTTCTGATTTTTTCACAGGTGAAACTCTGGCAAAACATCCTTTAAGGCCCGGTCACACTGCCAGACTTTTGCTGGAGCGTTCCTGGAGCGGTGGAAAAAAAAATCTTTCCCGCTCGATACCGTTTACCACCGTTTAACAGAAGTTGGTCCCCATTAAGGCAATACGCGCGGCCTCTTACGGCTCCGAAAGTGTCGAAATTTGTCCCCTTCTCCCTACCGTTCAAGGAACGCTCCAACAAAGTTCAGGCGGTGTGACCGGGCCTTTACTCAAGTTCTTGGTATCAATTTTCATATTTTTCTTCTCAGAAAGATATTTCTTTATTTTTGAACGCATTGGAAACCAACCTGTTAGCTACAAGATTTTCAGACCAGCGCCAGCAGCCTGTAAGACATTTATATGAATGGAGATGAATGTAGACTATGGTAGCTATGAAGTGGGGGTTTCAAATGTAAACAAGGATAGTGTTTCAGTTTACCTAAAAAGGTTTGTGAAATGACTGTGAGATTTTATGTCATCGTTAAAAAATACCCATTTCATGAATTTTGCAAAAGTATTTCATTACATTGAACACGGAATACAAATGATAAAAGTTGAATAGAATCCAGACAACATATTTCAAATCTAAATTTGTATGTTCTAAAGAACAATAATGATATACTGTAACTAAAACAATACATGATCAAGGAATTAATGAAGATATTAGCAATTTACAAAAATGAAATGCAATCAAATCTCTTGAGATAATATCATATTCTCCTTATATGAGGTGCACAAGCTACAATAATTTTCTCTTTGCACATAGACGGCATGGATGAAATATATAAATTGCCATGGTAACTTGCTCAAAACACCATGATGCAATGTGTGAGAATTTGACATGAGGCGCACTGATTTCTCCCTATTGTATTTGTACAGCCGTTCTCAAGCACATAATCAGATTACATGCACGACGTCACATGACCAATCAGGAATTGTGGGTAACAAGACATGTCATAACTCATATATTCACCCAGTTCCCTCCGTTATAACCGAAGGCTAGAGCTTGACTTAACAAGCTTGGCATTTACAAATCAAATAAAACCTGCTGACACATCGCAATATGGTTGATTATGGAAGTAATGCACTCTATAAAAAGTGAATTATATTTTTCTTATGACAACAAGATTGACTAGTCAGAGAGGGAAATCGATTTTCTGTAGACTGTAGATCATTGTCGTGGAAATGATTAAGACTTATTATTCATGGTGAAATGCACGTTGGTTATAAAAGATTTGTTTGTATATATCACAACCAATTTCAAGACTTGAAGTAATCATGCTTTCTCGCATCCCTTCCAAGAGACATTCATGCTGTTTTTTTGCCTAGCATTTATGACTTCTGATACATTGATAGGATCAAGGAGCCTAATCCAGCTTTGGATTACAATAATCAGCTCACATGATATTCTCAGTCAGACGAGGGCAATATTACCATAATATTTCATAACAGCACTTTATTTGTTTACTTCTTGAACTGGAGCTTTGGTATCGTATGTTGCATGAGAAAACTTAAATATCTCAGTTTCACTGCAATTAGGAGTATTTCTTAACTGTTAATACTACCAATATATTGGTTATCAGTAATTAAAAGCTAAATATAAGGCAGTCTGACTGCATTTGGGATTAAAACATTGATTGATTTTGTCACATTATCACAATGTGTTATTAGAGGGAAAATACACAGGGGCACAGGGTGATTTCGCCCCTGAAATGCTAAAAAGAGCCCTGGAAAAAGTTTAAAGAGCCCCCCAAAATTCACATAGACACAATGTAAAATTGTATACAAACGGCCAATGTGCTCAAAAAATTTTGAATTTATTTTGTCCCTGTGTTATTATAAGGATAATATAATTACTGGTAAATAACTCATGAATAGTGTCTGCAGGTTTTCTGTATCATGACATGCCTAATCTCACCTCTCTTAACTAAACAATCCGTGTTGTTCCCTGACTAATGTTCCCTCATCCAGTTGTCCTTCGAGTGAAGGGCTGGGTGTTTGTCATAAACAGGTGAACCTTCAGGAGATGTATTCATGTTTATCATGCTATCACCTTGCATTGTCCTCTTTATAAGCTCTCTAATTATAAGGTTGTTGTTGGTATATCCCTATCTTGGGCCTACTTTGCCTACCTTTTGCTTATATTCTCCATGACACTTTGGTTTGTCCCCCAGCCGCTGCCCTCCCCCTTCCCCCCCCCCCTCTCTCTCCCTCTCTCCCTAACATTGTATCGCTTAACCCCTCAGTGCTAGGCCTTGAAGACTCCAATGAATTACTACACATCTCTATGCCAATAGTAAGAAGAGAGTTAAACTTTCTCAACATTCTCTCTATATCCATCAATCTCCTTGCCTAATCCTTCCCAGCTACTTGTTCCCTGATTTTATTCTGCCAGTATCTGTAAACCTCCCTTGCACTCTCTATATACCCATTTCCCCACTACATTTTCACACTATTTTCCCACTTCAAAATATCGTAACTCATTCTATTTCAATGCAATGATTTTTTTAGCTGGTATAATATAACACGGTTCTGTCTGGATTACAGACAAGCCATTTCTTTTCAAGATAAGTCATTTAGAAACAAATAAACATAGAAAAGCCAAGGTCATGGCTCAATTCCTGCTAAATGTAGGGCCAAAAACACAGTTACAACAAAAACATGATAAACTCAATATACAAGAGTTATAATACAGAAATAGAATATTGTCTGTTTGAAGATTTATTACATCAAAAAGCATTGTAGGGTGATATTACATTCATCAACATCTAGACATCTTTTACAGAGTTACAAAATATTGTAAATCATTTTATCTCATTCTAATTTATTTGTTAGCTTCTATAATATAACATAATATAAACACACAGAGACACCCCCCTCACCCCCTCCTAAACTCTCTCCTTATCTATTGGGACACAAATAGATGGAAGAAGGAAGGCAGGACTGTGCCTTTGTTGCTATCAAGCTTGAAGCAATCTGCAGATGTGGCTAATGAATTTTTAATGTGTCTGCTGCCACCCAGAGTTCAAACAGTGCAAGAGTGGGCGGTAGTGATGCTGAAACGCTTCCTGCAAGCAACCACTCTCACTCCAGATATTCTAATTTTCATTATCAAGAATAGTGTCAGGAAGGAGGAAGATGGAGAAAAGTGAGAAGAGCAAAAAGCAGCAAGAGGAGCTAGAGGAAGAGGAGGATGGAGGAAGAGATAGAAAAGAAACAAGAGAAGGAAAGGAGGGAAGAGAATGAAGGAAAGGATGAGAAGGGAGAGAGGGAAGAGTAAGAGAAGGAAGAGATGGAAGAGAAGGAAGAAGAAGAAGAGGAAGGAGATGAGAAGAAGAGGAAGGAGATGAGAAGAAGAGGAAGAAGAGAAGGAAGAGGAGAAAGAAGAAGAGAAGGAAGAGGAGGAGCGGGATGAAGAGGAGAATAAGGAAGAGGAGGGGTATAAGGAAGAGGAGGCAGTGAAAAAGTCCACACTGCTCTGTAATCAGCATTTGTAATGTGCTCAACACAAGATGGCGCTATTTCAAACATTTCAGGCTTGAATGGCTCTAAACATTAATTTACAAAACATAATCAAACATACAGGATAATGAAGCATAACATTAAACCTTTCTATGAAGAAACTTAATGTAAATCCATGCAAACCCCACCTAACCTAGTGTTATTAACAATGATACTGAATACACATTGCCTTCACCTGTCCACCTGGTACTTGGTATGAGGTAAAGGATCATGGGTATGCAAAGAATACTCAGAGGGGAAGGGACATATGTTTACTAACTGTCTCCTAACACCTAGGTTTGGATTGTCACATCCCTGTAAATTCAGTATATGGACTGTGATGGGGACCATTAAAAAGCATTGGGAGTTTGATTTGTGACAAAATTGTTGGTCAGAAGAAGGTCTTAGTACACACAGATTCAAGGTTGAAGATGGAGGTTCAGAGGATAGTACATGGGGAAATCAACATTTTTGGTAATTAACTTCACGGCATGATATCAGGGCCAGGAGGTCAATGTTGAGAGCTTGACAGGATCATTATAAAATTACTGCGACAGTCTGACATAGATGAAGGTTGGGCGAGGGCAGGAGACCGAGAAATGGGATACAAGACGACGACTGGGACGGGGTAGAGGGGGGGGGGGGGGGGGGTTACACTAAGAAGGACTAATGGCAATGACGTTACTAGCATTATGAGACATCACCCTCTTGGGATCAGGGGGAAGGTCTGTCCATCTTCAATACTAATACCAATGCTAATATCATTGCCAACTTCAATCCTAATACCAATGCTAATATCGTTGCCAACTTCAATCCTAATACCAATGCTAGTCATATATTGCAGGTATGATCTTTAATTGATGTCTACTTCCGTATTTGGGTTCAGTGAATGTAATTTGTTTCCAAGGAATGAATAGTATGCAAGGTTTCATGTCATCTTGACTTCTGTGCAACTATTTGATAACAAACTGATGTACACGTTACTTCTACTCACAGTCACATATAGGAATACAGAGGTAAGGCACACTATCTACAATAGCATGCAATGTGCCCTGTGAGTATACTTTTATAGACCAAAGTACGAATGAATAGTATGCAAGGTTTCATGTCATCTTGACTTCTGTGCAACTATTTGATAACAAACTGATGTACACGTTACTTCTACTCACAGTCACATATAGGAATACAGAGGTAAGGCACACTATCTACAATAGCATGCAATGTGCCCTGTGAGTATACTTTTATAGACCAAAGTACGTTGGTATTATGTCATCATGCAATTTATGCTACATATATAGCCTATTTTGTACAACTGCATAAATAATTAAAAGGCACAACAATTTTCAATATTTTGATAGCAGTCCTTTCATGAATATCAAAACAGTTATTCTGCAATTCACCTAAGGAAAAGAATAAGTGATTTCTCACAAAGTCATCTACTCATTACAAATGACAGAATGTGAACAGACATTTTTATTCCATTGAATGAAGCAGGAATTTCTGCTATTCAGGAGGGAGACTGTAGAGCGGGGAGCATGCGGACACGTCCTCCTATTCATGTTAGGAGCAGACGCAGCTACATTTACAATTGGCCGAGTAATCCAGTTACCATAATGGCACAAGCAGAAACCTGTTCTGCCGCTCTCTCCCTCCGACTCAGCACTGTTAGACTAGACGGATCATCTTCCACTTAATAGGGTTTGCTTGGGGAGGACGGTCGTCAGATGGGAGAGTGGGAGGGGCGGAGGAGGGCGTGGGTGGGTGGGGAAATAGTGGTGGGGGGAAGTAGAGGAAGGAGGATGGGGAGAGGTGGGGAGGGGAGATGGGGAAGATAGAGATAGGGAAGAAAGAGATGAAGATGAAAGGAGAGAGAGGCAGAGGAGGGCATGTGGGGGGAGGGGGAGGGGAGAAGGGGGAAAAAGAAGAGGGACGGATGACAGAGAGGGGGTAGAGGAAGGGGGAGGGGAAGGGGAGAAGGGGAAGGGGAGTATGGGAAGGAGGAGGGATGGGAGGAAGCACTGTGGGTGGGACTTTTTTTTTTAACCACCCCGTGCAATGCAAACTAATTATCAGAACACTGTCTTGAGCACTTTCCTTTGTCTCTTGTTTACCACTTGCTTTAAGATCTTCTTTATCTCTCCTTAAGATCTCATTCATATACCACTCCAATGCTGAATAGCTTTGATGATGATCACACAATCATAATGACATGAATCAGAAATCTACATTAGATGTGAACTTTCCACACAATCCCATCGCCGGCCTCTTGGTACCACGCTAAGGAAAAGCCCATTGACTTATGACACATTTCATGCACCTATGGTAATGGGAGAGTTAATCCTTTCAGCACCAAGCCAAGAAAATCACTACTGACTTATTAAAACCTTTCATGCACCTTTGGTACTCTGAAGGCTAAAATGAACATTTTGTCATACAACATCCTGAACTGTCTATTGTGTTCAAACTCTAACATTTTAGAAAAGAAAATGGCAGGTTTAAAGATTGTCCGTCCCTTTTGCAAGCTTAAAATTTGAAATCGTCTATCACGATCCTAAATTGAAGAAAGTGTGATTCAAGACCATTTCTAAGAATATAGCATGTTGAAGCTTTCTGTATATGTAAAAAAATTCAGCCGTTAAATTTCAAACCGACTTTTTTCGTACCACGAAAAAAGTATTAGTCTTTGTTACAGTATCTATGTGGTTATTATGCGTGTGTGAAATCCTAATTTTATGAGCAACTACCAAACTTTGGAGATGATTCCTTCCATACAACAATTTTTTTCATAATGCGTTTTATAATTTAATAAACAGATTAATCAATAAAGCAAATATTTCAACACAAACTGCTAAGAGCCTGAGGTAAAGACTATTAGTCAGACGTTGTTTACGTGCATTATTTGAATTTTACACTACGTATCAGTTTCAAATTGTGAATATAGAGCTTGCTAACAGTTCTCTACATGTTTTGCCAATGTTTCGATGGTTTTGTGAGGATCTGAAAAAGGGACTGGCTGTCTTTAAAAAAGAAAAAAGAAGAAATACCACAAATAATTATCTCATGTTACCATGTTATAAATTTCAAGTGATATCTTCCTGTGGAAGACATATAATAAATACTACTATTCCTACCAGATTCAAATGACAAATCTCAAGTTTTCAACACCTAGCAATGGGTGTAAAAAAATAAAGCATGAATTGCGTTTGTCATGAATCCTATGAGAAATATTATGCTTTTTCACAGGAGGTCTGTATTTTTTTTGAGACACTAAACTCACCCTGAGATCGTTCATTAAAGTCAGGATGTTCCATTCGCAAAAGTCCAGAGACTTGGCAGGAATCAGCGGTAAACCCTAACCACAATGTATATGAAATCTCAGTCATAGCTTCACAAACATTTTCAGGAAAAGTGAAAAACTATCCATGTTTTTGAAATGCAGCGAGTAATCCGAGTATAGTCTACATTCATAATCATATCGTTCCTCGCAGAGGGAAAGCGGGCATTGCTCCCATTGAAAAAGCATGCACCATAAAGTGAACTAAATGCGGACAATAGCACACAGCAATGTCCAGTCTATAGGCTATATGCTTCAGATGACCCACCTAAAACCTCCTCTACCGATCCCTCTAACTTCACCTACAGTTGGGCCTGAGATTGAGCCTGGGCCTGAGACGTCACAGCTGATTGCAATCTATTGCAAGTCAGATTGCAGTCAATGTATGGAGCTGATTGCATTTAATTGCAATCACTGTGCATTTGATCTCAGGCTCCACTTTAAAGTCAGTTTCCAGTCTTAAAATTGGGAGGGAAGTTGTAATACAACATCTCCTTCCATTTTCCATGTTTTTTCCCAAAAAATTGTTTTTGACCTACAGATGGGAACCTTGTCTTTAAGTTTTGACTGCTAGCAAGCCTCCTTGCAGTAGTATCCCATCCTAAACCAGGAAACAATTTCCGTGAGTTTGCATCATGCATTCCCATCATCACCTCTCACTCAAAACAAGAAGCAACCACCTCTGGAGCATAACAACATCAATTTGATTCCAGACTTTTCCCCTTCTTCTCAGAATGTTTCCGTCACTAATGCAGGTTATCCGTCACCATTCCCATTTGAAAGTGGGCGATAAATTGTGCTGGCCGAATTGGATCCTTGTGCTCATTTCTCATGGGAGCCCGGCGCCCTCTCTCTCTCTCTCACTGATCACGGTAATTAGTAAACATAGCTGAAAGTATTTATAGACAATTTTCTCTACATTTGTAGCAGATATCTTTTCAGGTTTGCCTTTTTTCTGTGAACCCCATTAACTCTGCAATTTTTTTTGTAACCCTTACAATCTTACCTAATCTAACCCTTACGATGGAAATATTACCAAAATATAGGTTACCAGTATTTCAAAATCCCTAAATTTGGGTAGTCTGACTGCAAAAAGTTTACCAGTTAAAATTACCAATTGGGGTTATTCTGTTACCCTAGATATAAGGCAGTTTGAAGCACTCACAAATCAGATCTAGAGTTTGGTTGTCAGGTGATCACCTGCCGTGATCACATGACATGATCACCTGACTGACGTTCCATGTGTGTAGCAGGTTGGCCTACAAGGACTCTCTTTCTGCCCTTGCTGAACATGTAAGGGGAAAATTCCCACATACTCCCATTTTTCCAACTCTTTTGTTGGCAGTGTAACCACACAACTTCAGAATTCAGGATTTTGGGGAAAAACATGCTCATAATCATGTATACTGATACTAACAATAAACCGATTCAGGGGCCCTTTTGTAATCTACAGGAGTTTTTTTCAAAGATTTTCCATTTTGAGGGTTTAATTGCTGAGAACCCCACTGAATTCTCAACTTCCCCCCCCCCTTTTTTTGGTTGTATTAACGATTGCAAACAAGAACGAGTTCAGGGGCTCTTAGTCATCACCAGGGGCACTTTTCATGTTTTTGCATTTAGAGGGCTAAACTATCATGATCCCCATTATATCCCGTGCGAATGCGCCTTCAGAATACCGCCAGCACTCAAACAGACAAAGAAAGTCCTTGCCCTTCTTACATGTACATGTAGGAATCCTTCCTTGAATCCAGCTCGGAATAATCCAATTTACGTGCAGAGGCAGAACCTCTCCCGGAATTCAAGATAGTCGAGCATTTTGTTTGTGGACACGTGAACTCTTGAGGTGTTTTGTGACTTTCTAAGATCTTATTCCCGGATTAGCTTGGTTCTTGCCAGAGAGGTCATGAATATTCTTTCATCTGTCTGTCTCTTTCTTATCTGTCTGCCTGTTAGGGCTGATTCTTCTAAATTTGTAATATTCGCTTCTTTCTACTTTTTTTCTTTATACAAAATAAATTTTGTTTTGTGATTCAATCTTTCCGGGACCTTATTAGTCATAGATTCCTCAGAGGGACCATTTTTTCTCTCACAAAGTTTGAAGAATTGTGTAAATGTGTGTGAGGAATGGGGTTGTGAAGGGGGTGGGTTGAGGGGGGGAAGAATAATAGAATAGCTCTATGACTTACAAAAAGGGGTTGCCTCCCCTTCCCCATCATTTTGAGCTCTTTACACAGCCTCATACCCTTTCTTTTGAGGAACTTATACAAAGAAACATTTTTATTTATCCATGATGAGTGTTTGTTTCCAAGGAACAGCTGGTTAACAATTCTTCTCAGCATAAGTGGAGTTTGGGTTAATTTGTCCATGTGAAAGGAATATCGCTGATGTTTTACCGCCACCCACTGCGGCATGTTGAGAACCCATTTCTAAAATCAATGACTCATGTGGTAATTATCATGCTCAATTTTATGTGCCAAACCGGGGAATGTAGGAGGGTCATTGAGCTGAAAAGCATTCCAGTCAGAAATAGACACACACACAACACACAAGGGTGACATCAAAAGAAATACTAGTCACAGTGCCAAGAATGTTTAGGTTGTAAGAGTGTTTGTTGGGAATCTAGAGCGCAATCATTGGGGAGACATTAATGGTGTTTGTCAGGGATGTTTGTTCGTTGTTATGTTGCTAGTGTGTGATGAATGGATGTGAGGGGGTAAGGAAGGGGGAAGGAGAATTCAAAATATCACACACACAGCAGGGTTCAAGTGAGGATGAGAGAGAGAAGGAAAAAGAAAGATGGGGACAAACAGGAACATGGATAGAGAGATAGAGAGAGAGAAAGAGGAGAGAGGGATAGAGAGAGAGAGAGAGAGAGAGAGAGAGAGAGAGAAAGAGTGAGGAGAAAGAAAGACAGAAAGAAAATGAAGAAAGTGGGAGCAAGCAAATAACGCCTAAGAATGAGATAGAGATGGGGGAACAAGACAATTATAAATGTAGACTATGGTTGATGCGTTTTAAATGTAAACAAGGATAGTTTTCCACTTTTCCTGTAAATGATTGTGAAGCTATAACTGTGAGATTTCATATAGGTTATCATCAGAGTATACTGCCGATTCCTGCCAAGTTTTATTTCTTTTGGGACACCCTGTCTTTAAGAAATCAATTTGTAGTTAGATTTTAGTGAAAGGAATTTCGGGCTAATTTCAATTAGAAAACAAATATTGGGCATACAGACAGTGATAAGGATAGCATGCTCCATCCTGTAAATAAATGACTTGTTTTTCATTCATTTACAGGTTGGAGCACACTATCCTTACTACTGCTTGCCTACAGTTTCTTTAAAAAAAAAACAACAACAACTAATGCCTGACTAATATAAGACATTTTACATTCACAGCATTAAAAAAAATTAGTTTACATCCTTTCATTTTTTCCTGTCTTTAATGTCAATATTAATTTTGCGTTACACAAATCACACATTTATTTAAAGTCATTTAATCACCCTGTCATATACTATCATTGCACCAAGTTTAATGAAATTTGGTCAATCATTTTTTTAGTAATTACGAAAATGCAATGAAAAATCAGACGAACGGACAACCCGGAAACACATCTGACATCTAGGTTGCGGAGGCGTAGAAATGCGGCCAAAGCCTTACAGGCAAATCTGTAAAACAAGACCGGTTTATGATGATGAATTGCAAGTAGGATTGTTGTGACATCTCTCACAACCTCTCTCCAAGGTAGAGGACTCTGATTAACTTCTTAAAAATTCCTCAATTCACAAGAATGGCTATTTGTCAGAATGCACTTTTTTAGTTAAAGGGACACATCAGCCTCTCAAATCCACTACAGCAGAGATGCCAATATCAAACATTTGAAAATCGTATTCAAGAGGCTTGAAACACATATTTTGCAAAAATGTGGAATTCCATTTAAAGTTGGAGCTAATTTTACCCACAAAAATTCATACTGCCGTCTTTTCTTTAAAAAGACATACTAAATATGTGACCGAGCAGGCCAAAATGAGTGACAAGTCGGGATTTATCATGTTTGAGTTATGTATACCACCTTATTCTCCGTGCCCTAAGCTTTATTTTGATACTTACATCATAGATTTTGGTGGCTTGGGCGCCGAGATACAACTATTATAAAGTAGAAAATATGAACGGCAGTGAAAAAAAGAAACGGAGAAATTCGCTGTTAAAGAATACGATACGATTTGCTTCCGAACTCATGTTGTCCCTCGCTCAATCGTGCTATGTCAGCTAAATTCACCGTTTCCAAGTGCATGAAAACAGTTGACCAATCACAATGTAGTTCGTATAATAGAACAGTCACCGATCGATATCCGCTTTCCGTGATTTTGCATGGCTAGTGATAGACGCCCAGACCTGGTCGCGGGGGAGATATTTTGTGTGAGAGACCGAAGAAAGTACATGAGTTTGTTTCGGCTCGATTTTGTTCAATTGAAGAATATGAATCTTCAATATTTCTTCTTGCAAAATGTGTGAGTTTTATCTCTTGAAATAAAGTATAGATCCGTCCATTCTTGTATTAGAAATGATGGGTAGAAATGAAATCTTCGGGGACTCATCAAGCTGGCGAGATCAGCGTATTGCGAAAGGTTAGTCGACAATAGGTGCAGTCATGTGATTGGTCACTCTGGGACACCTCCGGCAGCAAGACTGATGCATAATGCATGATTTGCGAAGACATGGTGTAGACAATAGATTTACTCAAGTAAGCAGCTCCCATTGTCGTTTTGGATTTGGAAGGTGCAAGCAAGCATCGATCCATGCTTGGTGTGTGGTTAGATTGCTATACTGAAAGTTCAACTTTAAAGCGATTTAAGGAACCTGCCGATTTCATTGAAGCTATTGATAAATCTCGAGTCGCCCTTTGAATAAACTACCGGTTAATTACAAGTATTGATAGATCCCTCCCCATATCTAAGAAAATATCAACTCATCGTAATTTCATGTAAAGAAACCGGCAATTTTCCGTAACTTGGCTAAGCTCGATTAATAACCTGCCGATTCATCATGACTATTAATTATTTCCGATCCGCCCGTCCTTGACAGGAACTCCCGGTTAATCGTAACTATTGATAGTGACCGCCCATATCATTTTAAGAAACTATTCATTCGTCGTATCTTCGAAACCGGCAGTTTACCGTAAGCCCGCTCTATCGCTACTAAACTACCGATTTTTCATGACTATTAATTATTTCCGACCCGCCCTTGATATGAACTCGCGGTTTATCGTGATGGTTAACAGTCAAATACCCGTTCTTTTGATTGAGAAACTGCTATAACTAATAAACACCGACACGCTCTCCACGGGGACTACAAGTCTATCGTAATTATTGATAATGCCGGGCTCGTCTTTCAAAACCGGCTATCAATCGGAGCTTTTCATAAAAGGCAGACCCAACCTTTGAATAAGTTACCGGTTTTTCGTTACTTTTGAAAAAACGCGACATCTTTAAGCAACTGCTAATTTGTCGTAAATACATGTACACGTAGCGGTATATCACATAGAAACTGTCGCTTTTATTGATAAAATCCACGCCATTTTAAACGAACTGGTGATTAATTTTTTTTTTTTACTTATTTCCTAACCCGTCCTTGACATAAAATGTACCGTTTTCCCATAATATGTATCATTAAAACCCGGCCTGTCGTTAAAACAGCAGTCAATAGGAGGTATTCATAAAGTAAGGCCCACCTTTTAAAGAAAATACCAATTTATCGAAATGGTTATGGAAATAGCACACAATCGTAAAAAAGCAAGGCCAAACCTTTTCAATAAATTCCTGTTTTATTTTAACTTTTAGGCCCGCCCTTTAAAGAAACTAACCAGTTCATCGTATTGACAGGCCTAATTAAACCAGCCCCTGAGCTATAGTAAGGCAGGGCCAAACCCTTTGAAGAAACTACAGTTCATTTTACAGTAACTTTCGATTAACTTTTGGTTTACCGTAATTCTTAAAGCCCGCGCTATTTATAATAAATTGACGATCTATCCTAACTACATGTACACTGTTGTGTATCAATAATCCCGAGCCACCATGTAAGAGACGGTCATGCCTACTTCATCGGAACTTGGCTATTAGAAAG
Source organism: Arbacia lixula (assembly GCA_963669155.1). Classification (NCBI taxonomy): domain Eukaryota; kingdom Metazoa; phylum Echinodermata; class Echinoidea; order Arbacioida; family Arbaciidae; genus Arbacia; species Arbacia lixula. The sequence goes on from CAVLGW020000083.1 coordinate 13,259, forward strand.
CACTTACCATCTTTGATAATTAATTACTGCTGATTGCATGATCGCGACTGTAAAATAAAACCACACCCGCCCTTGAAATAAAACTACCGGTTTATCGTAATGATTAATAAATCCAATCAATCCGTCCCTTTAAGAAACTCTCATACCTTTAAATAACCCCAGACACTCTCTTTAAAGAAACTATACCATGTTATCATAACTATTGATAAAGCCAGGTTCGTGTTTTAAAGCCGTAAGCAATCGTAGATCTTCATATTGCGCAGGTCCACCTTTTGAATAATCTACCGGTTTTTCGAACTAGAGAACCGCGTTATTGTTAATAAACTGCTGATTATTTTATCGTAACTATTACTAATTCGAGACCGGCCTTGAAATAAACTATATACCAGTCCATCGTAATTATCGATGAAGCCAGGCCCGTCTTTTGAAAACGGCAATCAATCGTATAGCTACATGATAAAACCCAACAAGGCCCGACATTGAAACATTTGATTTATCGTAACTATTGTATTGGCAAAACCCGGATCAGCTAGTTTTTTTACTAAAATATGGATTTATCTTAATCATTACAATAAGGCTCGATACGTCCTATTACCCTTTTAGTACCATTGGCAATGAACTGTGTTGTAATTGACATGAAAATTTCAGTGCTTGATACTGACGGGGTTTAACAAACTGTCAATTTATCGTAACTACTAATAATTCCTGACTCGTCTGTGAAAGAAACAACCAGTTTATCTAACTAAAAGGCCAGGTTCGTCTTTTGAAACCGATAACCAATCATAGCTTATAAAGCCAAGCCCGTCATTTGAATAAACTATCGGTTTATCGTAACTATTATCGAAGCCCACCTTATACACTTAATAAACTGCCCATTATATTGTACGTGGATCACAGACACTCCCTTTAAAGCAACTACCAGTTTATCGTCACTATTGGCAAAGCCGATCCATTCGCACTAGTTTTTGTATAATAAACTGCCGATCTATCCTGACTACATCGTGGTGTATTAATAATCCCGAACCACCCTTTCAGAAACGGTTATGCCTATACTTAACAACTAGGCTATCAGAAAGCATGCGCCGTTTTTGATAACAAATTACTTCTGATTGCATGGTCGTGGCTGTAAATTAATCCAGACCCGCCCTTGAAAGAAAACTCCGGTTTATCGTAACATTAATAAAGCCAGTCGACCCATCTCTTTAAATACTGCCATACCTTTAAATAACAACAAACACGCTCTTTAAAGAACTGTGTCACTGTATCACAATCATTGATAGAGCATGCAGGTTCATGTTTTGAAACCGCAAGCAATCGGAAATATTCATAGCTTGAAAAGCCAGGTCTGTCCTTAAATAAACTATCGATTTATCGAAACTATTAGCAAATCCGCCTTATATTTAATTTACTGTCGATGCATCGTAACTAGTTATAATCTCCGACCCTCCCTTGAAAGCAACTACATGTACCAGTTATATTTCCAAAGCCGATCCATTGTATTTCTGCCCTTCACACAAAACTAGTCGAGCAAAAGTAACAGCATGTACTGCACATTTTCATTGTGCAGAGTACCAAAACATATAGATTATGCATTTTTTTCTCTCCCCCACTTGAATTTAATAAAAAAAAGGATGACAAAAATAGTGAGCTGAAATGCTACTTGGAGTTGGCCCATTACATGTGTCTGAAATATGAAAGAAAAAGAAAGCTGCTCAACAATCTGCGTGACGTCACCTTCGGGGCTCTTAGATAAGTACCACTTACAATGCGCATTCTCTTCAGTAGGCGTGGTAGGAAGGGGACTCTTTTGTATGTAAGAGAGGTCATTAACGCTATGGCATCCTGCATCTTAACCGATAGACAATGGCCACGATGTCGAACTGGGGAGTAATCCGGAGTATGTGGTAACTCTTTTGTGCACGTTGAAAATAGGGCGATACTTATTTCTTTGGAGATATCGCCAATGAATGTGCAGCGCTTTGAGCCGGATTTGCCGTTTATTATACTCACCATGAATAACAAAATTTGGAATAAAATGCGGCAATTATGCAATGGGCCAACTGAGTTTAGGGAGTGATTTAAAATACAACATGGAATGCACCGACAACGGCAACCTTCAAGAGCACCACGTTCGCGATTAGTACTAGCAAGAATGGAGGAAAACTAGTAGATAATAAAGAAGTCTGACGTGAATTCATGAAAGTCTTATTTTCATTCATGAAAAAAAAATAAGAAAAACATGTTATTCATGCCTTGACCTTTCGGTTTCATCATATATTTCGCAAATCTTTTCAGTTCATAAATTGATACTAGTGATATCAACACCAAAAACTGAAAAATTACCCATACAGCTATGACACAATATAACAGTTGTGAACAATATTACGGGATCTGCCTAGCATGAATACTCATCGAAGCACCAGTAGTAATTTATCCCGACACCACTCGTGTTCATTTATATTGATACGATTGTGAAACCATTAGTAACGTAATATTTGAACGACAATTAAGCATACACTTTAAATACTTAATGAAAATGTTTCACCTTTCTCTCTCTGTATATTTATATATGATTTGTTATCATACTCAGAACGTTTCCATTGAAGTGCCCATCATGGACAAGTCGGGTTGATTTTAGTAGACGTTGTTGTTGTTATGTCGTGGTGTATTACTTGCAGTAGAATTGATATAAGCATCAAGTACATTGTGTTGAATCATTCCAAAATCATTATGTTAATGTAAAGTTCTTGTTTATTTTCAAGCATACTCTTTTAACAGCGAATATCTGACAACTTATAGAAGTTATGTCTTGTCAATCGATATTCATTCGCTGTAATGATTAAGAAATCTCAAACCGATGTTGCTGAAAGTAAGATACATAACTTCCGTGTGGTGAAAGAAACCGTTTTACATCATAGAATGTAGAAAGCAAAGAGAAAAACAATTGCAATCAGGCAAATGGGGGATATCTAAATTAACATGCGTTTGCTTCTAATTGTGACTAATGTCACACCATGGATGTGATACTGTTGTTGGTATAACCGTTACATTGAGCGGGAAATATCGTCAAATTAGGTTCTGTCTGATGTTTATTACAATTTAATGTTTATCTTTCTTAGTGGAACGCCAATTTCAGTTGAATATCGTAGAGGACGAGACGTTATGATAATATCAACCCGGAATTGTACACAGGATGACGTCACGTTAGCACGTTGTCATGTTTCTGTTTATTGCGATTAATTGTTACAGTGGTCAAGATGATGATTGTCATCATAGTTATGATCATGGCGATGATTATGTTGGTCACTGTGATGATTACTACGGTGATGTTCATAACGATCATTACGATGGTCACCGGTGATGATCATCAATTATAATAGGCACCGCGAGCGGCGTTGGCTTGGATCGATGATCATTGATCGAAGGTTATTCTATCGGCCAACTGACAAAATGCAACAACTATTTGGAGTATCATAATCTGAATTAAAAAAAAAAAAAAAACTTTCTCATCGGGGCACACACTTTTGAGAATTACGAGTCTTTTCAAAGAGCTGATAAACGAGCAGGATGCCAGATCATCTCAATTCAGGAGTGGATTTGTTAAATCGAACGCTAAATCGCGCACCGTCGATTAGCAGGCAATTAAAAATAACAGTTGGCGGATTTGAAGGCGGCTTGAGTGATGTGCAATGTGGGGCGGGGGCGCTGCACACAGGTATTCAGCGGATGGTCATGATGATGATGATGATTATGATGCTCATCACTATAGTTACGACCATCGACGATCGATCATTACGATGATCACGGTGATGATGATTATTATCATAGTTATGCATGAACATGGTCACGGTGATAATGAAGATGATGATAATAATAATAATAAAAACATAATTGTGGGCGGATTTGAAAACCAATGAGAGACGTGGGAGGTGATTTGCTTAACATGGTACTGATCACTTGCCTCACCCTAAAGCAATAATAATGATCGCGATTGTTATTAAACGTAACCAATTAAGTGTTCGAATAAGCAATATTTTGCTGCCAAAGTTTTTAACTGTAAGTAGCGAAAAACAAATCTCTGTTCAGCTCTGATGTACGTAGAAAGAGCTCCATTTTCAAATGGATCCGGGTCACTCGTTCATTGATTAACCGACCACAACCCAAACAATAAAGCAACGCATACAACGCACATTCTACGCCGCACCACCGCGCCGATCTCTTTAGAAATCGGTGCCTCACACACATGTAAATCACTCGTACATGCCGCGAAAAATAAGCCAATGAACGACGAGCGGTAACTAAGGGGGCGGAGCTTAGACCACTATCCACGCAGGTCTTCGCATCGCTCGCTCGGGAGGCGAACGCAAAACGCAAAACTTGCATAAACATGACTTCAGAAAAACGATACAATTTCATATTTACATTAATTATTTTGGTCTGAAATTTTGACACATGATAGGTTAAACTATGGAGAATCTTATAAGGTAAAAATCCAAAAAGTCGATTTTTTTTCGATTGATGAGTTAATTGTCAATTTTCTCGGTTCGAGCAAGAGCGACTTGTCACTCATTTTGGCCTGGCGGGTCTCATATGCATGTTTATATGATATAAATTATGATATGTATATTTAGTTTTCTTTCAAATGTAAGCAAATCGTTTATTTTATTCATACTTTCCCCCTTTTATTATGTGTCTGACAGGGAAGCATTCTTCAGCAAATTCTCAACATGTACTTCTTTCTTGAAATCATCAATAGTGTGCCATTTGTTGTTACAGTAAGTATCAACCTTTACAGCCAACTTGATTACTCAATGGAGACCACTGTACATTATTTGGATCGTTCTTGTATACAATCCATAACAAAGACAGAGAGTTATATCTGTGCACTTTGGAGTTATGGGAATTTACAAGATATAACGGCTATAGCAGTTCATATTCCTTAATACAAATTTCCTTATCTTCTTTATATGATAATACTTTTGTAGATGTTTGTTTGTTTCCCTGATTTTCCAGCTGTTATCAAAGTCGAAGTTTCATCAAAATATAATTCCCTTTACACTAATTTCACGCTTAGTACCCAGCTCCAGTTATTAGATATTAAAAAGGGGTCATTGTCACCAGATTACAGATTTACCATTTGGCTTAGAAAACACACAGTGCATACTGCTACATCAGATACATTATCATCAGTAAAATGTCGGTAGAAGTGTATCCAAAGCTGTGGAAGAAGATGGGCCTACCGATTTGGGAAATAAAATTGTATGTGATCTGATTAACACATCGAGTACCAAGAACTCTTAATTGATATGAATAGTGGGTTCTTCAAATTACTGAAAGCTTTCACCAGAAACTGTTTAAATTACATTACTTGTGTCATCAGAGATTAATAGGAATAAAGATCTTATGTTAATTATGCATCAAAATAATGTTATGTAAATGATGACCATTATTTCCTTCTCTGTCTGTCTGTCTCTGTCTGTCTGTATCTCTTTCTCTCTCTCTCTCTCTCTCTCTCTCTCTCTCTCTCTCTCTCTCTCTCTCTCTCTCCCTCTCAAGATATCTCATCCTCTCCCTTTCTATCACTTTCTATCTCTTAATTTGTCTTGTTTAACTTATATTTTTTGTCATTCTTTTTCTTACTTTTATTTACAGATATTCTGGGAGCCCTTGAGGAATCTTTTCATCCCTATTTTCTTAAATTGCTGGTTGGCGAAAAATCTCCTGCAAAACCTTTTTGTAAGTATGCTCAAAGTCATTTTTAGCATTGTATTTCTCCATGAGGATTATCATTTACCATATATTTTGCATCCATCTCCCAGTATAAAGAGCAGCTTTTCCTGAGGTTATTGTTGGAATGCACAATATTATCTCACATAATATAATTCCTCTGCCATTTAAAATGCAGCCAAACATCACATAGGTAATGGGGAGGTTTCATGACATGGAATCAGTGCTAATTTCAGTACTAAGTATCGTGGATGCAATTGTAACTGATATTGTTGTAAGCTAATACTGGTAATCCCCCCCCCCCCCCCCCCCGCGTGTTTGCTAGACATTTTCCCATGAGACACTTTGAATTGTATCCAGCAAGGTTGCATTTAATCATTGAAATGAGTAGCAATTATCATTATCTCCTTTCATATCCTCTTTTCATCTCTGCTGGGAATGAGATAGAAATTACCTATTTTGTCTCATGTATAAGCCTTTCCTTGGATTAATGATATAAAAAAATGTTTTATTATATGCGCATTCATTTCCAAGTATTCTATAGTCTTTGTTTCAAGGACAGGGTGATTAATCTCACATGCGGTTGTTCAAGATATGAATTCTTGTTGTTAGACGAACCTGTCTTTATTTGTGTTCTGTACAAAGAGAGCACAGAATTTTCATTTTATGTCATTGTAATAATCTCTTTCTTCTTCTTCTGTATTTCCCACTCCATAGGGAGTTCTATTACATGTTAGAAAGCACACTGTCCATTAAATAGGAAAGATATGTATTGAAGGAATGTCAACATTATAAAAACATGAACTGTCAAGAAACAGAACAGCAAGATGGGTTATTTGATGAATACATTTTTTTAATGATGTTATTTCTTTTTAGATATTTATCGCTTTAAGCCTCTAAGATGTGATTTTCAGCCGATCAATCAATCTTCTCAGTGCGTATGTATAATGTCAGGACAAACAAATTATTAATTCAATACATCTGACCTTGCAAAACACAATACTTTAAATATTGATATAATACGCAAGTTTCATCCTCTTTCAATTTATGTAAAAGCTTACTATAATACCTTACAGTTAAGTTACTTCACTTATCCTTGTTGTTGCCATTACCTCCAGAATGATCTTTAAATAGTCGATATGACGTTTTGTGGCATTTTTGTTCATGATTTTGTTTTCTTCTTTCAGAATGATCTCCATAGAGTGATGATGCGGTCTCATTCAGCCCTCTCACAGCAACTCATGATCCTGTTTTCATTTATTCTCTGCCTCATATTCACCAGGTAATCTGTCCCATCCCTTCTCTTCCTCTTATACATCTGTCTCTATCTATCCATCTAGTTGTAGATGGATACACTGATTGGATGATTGGAAGTAATCCCAACATTCTGCCCTAATCTGACAAAAGGAAGCAACTAACAAAAGAGACTTTTCTTGTAAATGAGCAAAATGTGTCTGTCTTTTGCATTGGCATCAGTGCAACACGACATCATGTTAGATTGAATATCTCGCAGCAAGATTAATATTTCTTGTCTAGATTTTGGCCGCATGTAGGGAATGCTGGGTACATACAATCTAAGAATAGCCTACCAATAACGGCCCAGATTTGAGTGATTTGTCACTTGCTTCCTTTTGTCAGAGTAGGGCAGCATTCCCTTCAGCCTTCATACTACCATGTTTTGATATACCCATTGACTTATTGCTACACAACTGATTGCATATGGGACTCGAGAGAGTAACTACTGACAGTCCCATGTCAATTATAGCACAATTTATTGCATATGGGACTGAAATAATACCCACACTCATAGTCCTGTGCTAATTATAACTCCATTGATTGTCAATGGGAGTGAGAGAATAAAATCATAACCCTGTGACTGGTACAGTATGTGCACAGTGGCATAGCAGCTTGAAATAGTTACACAATCTGTATGCCAATGGTAATGAGAGAGTTAACCCTGTGGCTATACTTAATGCACAGTGCCTGCATGTGGCATGCACCATTTTAACTCTCATGCTACCAAGTTTTGATAGACCTTTCAGCCTGCTCTACACAAGCTGAAATAGTTAATCCTGTGACTGCTGTGTCAATCATATTGCATATGGGAGTGAGAGAGTTAATCTAGCTGTGACAGCTATGTGCACAGTATGTGGCACAGTAGAAACACTGTTTTGATGGCTTTGTTGGCCCTATGACTACTTCGTGTCACAGTGCTGAGAGAGTTAAACCCGTGACTAATATGTGCACAGTGGCGCAGTAGCTTGAAATTTGATGGCTGGGCTCACTCCTAACATATATTCCTTTTAAACCTCACACTACCAAGTTTTGATATACCGGTATACCCACTGACTTGCTACGTACAATCTGTATGCCAATGGTAATGAGAGAGTTAACCCTGTGACTACTATGTGACTACTATGTGCCACAGTGCCTGTGGCATCCACCACTTGGAGCGAGGAGACACGAGCATCAACGGGATGAACTTCTTCCACGCCTTTTACTTCACCGTGGTGACCTTCTCCACCGTGGGCTATGGGGACATTGAGGTGCGGATCTGGCCCTCTCAGCTCTACATCATGGTTATGATCTGTGCTGCCCTCGTCCTGCTGCCCCTACAGGTACGTCACGGCAAAAAAACAGGTGGAACGGGCGGAGGAATGAAGGATAGTTTTATCATATTAAATTGTACAACAAATGAACGAATTGAATGATGTAGCTCTCCACAATTACACACCGGTCATTACAGGCTTATGTTACAAGAAAGAGATAATTGAAAGAGGATAATAAAAAACAAATTGTTTTGATTTGCGGAGTGTATATGATATATAATGAGCAATTACTGCAAATGTGTTTCTCATCTCTCTTCCACTAACGAGTGGAGGAATGAAGGATAGTTCTATCATATCAAATTGTACAATAAATGAACGAATTGAATGATGTAGCTCTCCACAATTGCACACCGGTCATCATAGGCTTATGTTACAAGAAAGAGATAATTGAAAGAGTATGATGAAAAAAAAAATATTTTGATTTGAGGAGTGTATGTGACATATCAATGAACAATTACTGCAAATGTGTTTCTCATCTCTCTTCCATTTTGTTTATGACTTGAATACTTATTATGGTTGTTCTTAAAGTGGTATTAATGAAATTCTTTTGCATTTTTTAACATTGTACAAATTTTGCTTGTAAAATAAAGGTTGTGTTTGTAGAAATGTATGAATAGTGATTGTTTGGGCTTAAAAAGGCCTATATGCCATGAAAGATCTAAGGCATACTGATATTGATTCATGCACTTCTCTTCAGCATTCTATTTCTATTCTATTTAGGCTATTTCTCTCCACTGCTGAAGGAAGGCCTCCTCATCATTTTTCCATCTTGATCTATCTTGTGCCGTTCGTTTCCATGTCACACTCCCATATTCTCTAATATCTTCAAGCCACCTCCTACTTTGTTTGCCTCTTCTTCTGGTGTTAGCTCTGGGGGTCCAGATGGTTAATTTATATGTCCATCTATCATCTTTCCTCATCTTTCCTCTTCAGCATAAATGTTGCCAATTTGAATGCACAGATGGGGGCTGTTGCATGGTACAAAGGCCTATACCATGGCCTACTTATGGTGATTCCTTTGTCCTCTACAGCTTGAGAATCTTGCCTACCTGATAGTGGAGAGGCAGAAGCAGGGAGGGACATACAGCAGCCACCGGGCACGCACCGAGAAGCACGTCGTCGTTTGCGCGACCATCCTACAGTACGACCTCATCGTCGACTTCCTCAATGAGTTCTACGCACACAACGACCTCCAGGTCAGTCACTATATAGGCACTCTCCTAAGACTAGTAGCGGATGTGATATAATCTTTGTTTTACTGGTATTCATCATAGTAATGAGATTGATTGATCTGTCAGATAAATCAGACAGGGTTCCCAGCCCATTAGGGAAATCAGGGAAAATTTCTTTCTTTTTTTTCCAGTCAGGGAATTTGATCAAAAATAATGCCTCAAATCAGAGAAAAGTCAGGGAATTTTGATTGGCCCATGAATTGAAAGTAGTCGGTCAGACTCTGTTATATTTTGTTGCAAATACTTCATTGCAACCACACAAAAAAACATTTGAAACTGGAAATGAGTTGAAATTATTATCATGGAATTTTGAGACTTTACCAGGAAAAAAAATCGGGAATTTTGTTTTATTGATATGCTCGGAACCCTGTCAGATTAATCACCCATGGCAATCCTATCATGAAAAAAGTTTTCTTACATTGCACTCATAGTGTTCAAAGAGGAGGAGTGTGAATAGGAAATGGCCTGTCTACAGTAATGGGTACATTTCTGTTACATTTACTGTAACATTTGTATAAATCTCTTAATGTTCCAATTATTTTCTTTTCTCTTGAATAAACCAGCCAATAATGATAAAATATCAATGATATTTATTGATTTGCACTTCATAGGGTTTTGTACGCTTCAGAAAAGTTCCCCTTTACAAATTTGCCATGGCACGTTGGCAACGGGACAGACAAGTTTGTAACACACTTGTCTGTCCCGTTACCAACATGCTATGGCAAATTTGTATAGGCTTAGTTTAGAAACAGATAATAAATTAGCATTCAGAGCAGGATTTTAGCTGAAGTTATTTTGGAGGAAATTAATTCAACACTCTGTCATATTTTGGTGGCGCAAAGTGGTATAATTTCAAATGATTCAGTTGTGCCAAAAAATATCCCTTTACAGTAGACAGACCCAAATAGGAATAGGGAAATAAATGGGAGAGAGGGATAGACCATGCACCTGTACAGAAAGACCACCTGCCCATATTCTTTGTTTCGCTTAAGAAAATGGTTATCATGAAACCTGCATAAAAGTACCATGTTTATAAAGACCACCTGCTGATGAAGACTACATTAAATGCCTCCCTAGAGCGGTCCATATATACAGGTTTTACTGTATTAGAATGTGATGAATACGAAAAATACACAATTTGTCATCAGTGCCAAATACAAAACATAATAGTGAAAAGTGTATGTATAAGAATATGGTGACTACAAATTATACCTATTTGATTATCAGTGCCATAGTCAAGAAGCAAAACATGATAGTGAAGCGAAGACATGCAGAATATACATCACTTCAAAACCAAACAAATTTATGTAGATTGTCTGGGATTGTAGTATTGATTTTAATCATTACAACTGCATGGTGAGAAACCAGATTGTTGATTTGACAAGGTTCGGCGGAGAGCGGTGGGACTATATCGGGGATTTTCGTGGATTCATGCAGGTTTTGCAGACATGTTTTTATTGATTTTGTGGGGTTTTTTTGCTCATCTCTCTCCCTCAGGATTTTTTTGTGGTGTTGCTGTCCCCGTGTGAGCTGGACAACGCATTGAAGGCCCTGCTCATGGTGCCCCTGTGGGCCCAGCGGGTCATCTACATCCAGGGCTCGGCCCTCAAGGATGGAGACCTCATCAGATGCAGGTATGCTACCCCTCACCCCCATCCCCCTCCCATTCTGCCACCAGCAGCTACCCCCAACCCCCACCCCCCTCCTGTTCTGCCACCAGCAATTACCCATTTTCGTAGTATATTCATATCTTAGCTGCGTAGTAATGCGCGATGACATTCACATGCATTTTGTAATTCAGTTTCAATGGGTGGAAAGCACTCTGAATCTATTAGTTGTGGCTATTTGGACAAAAAAACCTCGGACAAGCTTTGGGGTTTCCATTAGAAACGCATTGTCTGAATGATGCGCATACGAAAATGATACCACTATCTTCAATCAGGGAAAAAAAATGTGAGGGTTTATGATTAAACAAACACCTTGTATTATACACCCTATGAGGAAACAAAATCTGAACAGGGGCTGTCTTGTTGTTCGTTTGGGGCTTTTGAGAGACATTGTGGGGGCTGAATATCCTTGACCCCCCCCCCCCTAGTTTGGCCCCCAATACCTCACTACCATAACACCAAACAAAATGTGGGTTTTTTTGGCATTGCGGGGGCAAAATTGCCCTGAACCTGTGTATTTTTTCAAGCCTTATTTCATGAAACGAACACCTTGTGCATTTCACCCTGTAAGGGAAATATATCTTGTTAGGCTCTTGTTATGTTTTGCATTGCAGAAGCCGAATCACCCTCAGCCCTCCGAATACATTTTTCTACGCCTTCAATGCCCTTTTTTATCGTATCAGTTACCCTCTATGCCTCTCGTAGTGTTGAGATAGTCTCCTCTGTGCTTTGAGGCCTGTGGAGGTTTCCTTTTATGAACCTCGCTGCTGGCGTGGCAATGAAAAGTCATAGCTAGCGGGAGGAAAGGAAATGAAGGAAACTCCAACGACGACGTACTGTATTCACGCCAACTCCTTCACTTCTAACCATCTCAGTCTGGGGACATCTGAAAACGGTCTTAATGGTGCGATTTAAGTGTGCGGGAGATTATTGCACATTTTGTTGCCATGGTTACTCGCACATTTGATAGTTTGGCTGCTTGAAAGTGCTTGGGGGTACCACTTAAGACAATCATTGCTCACTTTTGTTTTTGTCGCGGGATGTGCTATTTCCTTGTACTAAAGTGGTCTTGAAGCTAACAGTATTTAGGTAGAAATGGTAGAAGGGATATCTGTTTGCTTGTAAAGGCCATGAAAGTGCAATCTCTGGAAAGCCTTTTTCACTGGCGGTGTTCTTTAAGAAAAAAAATCTCATTTATGATTTGGAAAGTTATAAAACATGCTTTACCTGTCTCTACAACTCAGAGGTTTCCTCTCCCCTCTCTCTCTCTCTCTCCCCCCCCCCCCTCTCTCTCTCTCTCTCTCTCTCCCCCCTCTCTGTATCTATTTTTCCCTTCTTCATTCTTTATCATGACTCCATCTCTCGGCCTGCCTCCTTTACACCATCTCAATTTGTTTATGGAGTTTAATCCTTTGTATGCCAGGCAACGTTGATTTTTTTTCATTTTACATAACTCAGTAACCTTCTCTTATCTCCTTTTGCAGAATGGATGATGCTGAGGCATGCTTCATTCTCTCACCAAGGAATTTCATGGACCGATGTGAAGCTGTAAGTATAGGCAACCTATATCTGCCTCTTAACTATGTGGAGCATAGGGATCAGTCCCATGCAAAATGCATTCAGTAACGTGAAGCCTGTGTGAAGTTACCGGCATATATATATATATATATATATATATATATGTGAAGAGTAAAAGTAAAATCATGGGCTTGTTCCCATTGATCCTGTTGAATCGTGCTGCTGTAAACAAGCGTGAGGCATTTTAATGCTATATACATATATATCATTTTAAAGCTTAGAAGTGTAAGCATGGAAGCAGCTAGAGATTGGTACATTGTTCAAAGGTGTATACACCTATCTTTAACCCTCATTGAACCAATCAGATGTTGTAGTCCCATATCAATTAAACAACACAGCTTTTTACCTATGGGACTGAGAGGAATAATGCTTGCTTCTTGCATGCTACATATGTCTGTAATTACTGCTATGGTCTTAGATAACACTCTATTAATTTGCTTGCTTACAAGCATGATTTCTAAGCATTTTTGTGCATCTTTATTAACCTGTTGAGTCCTGATTTTATGACAGCATTAGATGATTTATTTTACAGCTCATAATGTTAGTCTATGTTTAGGTCGTGGTTTGAGTTGAACCACCTATGCATACAGACGGATTGATTGATGAACAATACATGGAGGAGTGCATAGTTTTGCTCGGTTAACTCTTAGCCCGCTTCGTTCGACTCACGGCACATACAGCGGGCTGCCAAGTTCGACTCAAGTCACATTTCGCGCACAATGCATACGGAACGCATTTAATTGTATTGTGCGCACACACATACAATAGCACAAACTGCTACCTCCCTATATAACAATAAGAGGATCAAAGTATCAATAGGCAGGAAGTCTCCCAGGACAGGAAGTCTATTGAAAAGTACCCAGGGTCAATTTCAATAGAAGAGTTTAGTTCATTTTAACTTACTCTTTTTGAATGCCCTGTTTAAATCTAAATCTAAATTGCTTGGCTCATTATTCCCATAAAGACATGGGTTTGGTATGTAATGAAAGCTAAAGAACACATCTTTTCTATGAACTAACTTAAGAGAATAACCTTCATTATGAAATATTGAATATAAGAGGTATAAATTAGCCTCCAAAACGATAATTTGGAGACAGAATGTAAAGTTATAATTCTCAGAATCTATGATATTAAACATGAAAAAAATGGTACCATTGGCAAGAGTATTAATTTCTCTTCGACTTTGCTACAATTTTTTTTCATCACGACAAACCAATAAAAAGTTATTGCAAGTTGAGTAAGACAGTGCACGCAAAGCCCCTCTGAATGTGGCACCCTGAAATTAATGTGGCGCAGGGGAGATAGTGTGCGTGGCGGGCAAAGATTTAAGTAAACACAAGAGTTTTCAGCATTATATGCATGTCTAAGTTTTAAATTATTTTGGTATTGATTAACAACAGCATGATATAAACATGAATGTATGTAATCAATTCATACATAGAAAGATAAACAGTTAAGGAAGTATATATATATATACACACAAACATAGATATCTAAGTATATATGTAATGATTTAAAGGCAGATTGTGTTTTGCGTGTGTATGTGTATGTGTAGGAGTTTGTACATGTATGTATGTCTGTATGTGTTTGTGTGCCTGTGTATGAAAGTATTGTACACTGTATGTGTGTATATGTATGTGTAGGAGTTTGTACATATATGTATGTCTGTATGTGTCTGTGTGCGTGTGTGTGTGTATGTATGTATTCTACACTGTATGTGTGTATGTGTATGTGCAGGAATTTGTACATGTATGTATGTCTGTATGTGTCTGTGTGCCTGTGTATGTATGTATTGTACACTGTATGTGTGTATGTGTATGTGTAGGGGTTTGTACATGTATGTATTTCTGTATGTGTCTGTGTGCCTGTGTATGTATGTATTGTACACTGTATGTGTGTGTGTGTGTGTATGTGTAGGAGTTTGTACATATATGTATGTCTGTATGTGTCTGTGTGCCTGTGTATGTATGTATTCTACACTGTATGTGTGTATGTGTATGTGTAGGGGTTTGTACATGTATGTATGTCTGTATGTGTCTGTGTGCCTGTGTATGTATGTATTGTACACTGTATGTGTGTATGTGTATGTGTAGGGGTTTGTACATGTATGTATTTCTGTATGTGTCTGTGTGCCTGTGTATGTATGTATTGTACACTGTATGTGTGTGTGTATGTGTAGGAGTTTGTACATGTATGTATGTCTGTATGTGTCTGTGTGCCTGTGTATGTATGTATTCTACACTGTATGTGTGTATATGTATGTGTAGGAGTTTGTACATGTACATGTATGTATGTCTGTATGTGCCTGGGTATGTATGTATTGTACACAGTATGTATGTATGTGTGTGTGTGTGTATTTGTGTGTCAGACATGATTGACATCAGTGTAAGATGTGAACTCACTTGAAAAAAGATCTTGTGCTATCTTCCTGTGAAAACAATCATCATAACACACTCAGAAAACAAAAATCATTTTTCTGCTTTCTGCTATACTTATAACATTTATAACAAGTTGAGAGATTATGAACCAGTGAATTGCATCCAGTTTGCAGTGGTTACCTGGAATTAACTCTTTGGGTGCCACACTTGTTTTTATTCACAAGTAATGCACACATCCCATAGAGCAGCAGTTTATCTGGCACTGAGAGTGTTGATAAAATTCACATGCAGTATAGAGTCCTACTTTCTCTTGTTTTCTTCTGCAGCAACATTCACTCAAATCCTAGTTCGCTTCTCATTTTCTGTAACCATAAGATCGAGTGTCGTACCTTGCAACTTTACAACTCTCCTCCCCATCTTTAGGAATATTTTGTCATTTGGTGTAATTCCCTAAATATATGCGCAATTGTCACATTGTTGCATCAGTGATGAGATGATCATATTTTGCATGCAATTCCCACATAGCAGCGCTTTTTCCTGCAGAGCAGAATGAGTGAAAGTATAAACTTAGCTTTTGCCTCCCCCTCCCATGTGTGTCGTAGATATGAACTTCAATTCAATTCTACTTTTCTTAGAAGAACTCACTGTAATGAAAACCCTCGTAGTGAAATACGAGTTGAGGATGTGATTTTTTTTCCGACACCCGTTTAATCTTGTTTAATGAAAGGTTCATAGCTAAATTAAGGAATTTCACTCCTAGATCCTTATTTCTCTCCCTCACGTTTCATATCCACTGTTTTTGTGGGGAAGAATTTAGCATGTCAAGCATTTAAATTACGCTGATGTACCTTGGAAGTTGTAACGTACATTTCAGTGTTAATTTCATGCTCCAATCGTTACATCTCGATTGTGTTTGACCCCCCATTGTTCCTGTAGAAGTGGAAGTTAAAAAAGCATGTGAATGCATATCATACCATTTCTCATTTGTAATTTACCTTTTAGAAATATCTCCAGTAGTGATTCCACTCTTGGATCCTTACATCTCTCTATTGTTTTTTGATCTCCATCGTTGTTACCGTGGGAACGCATTCAGGGCCTGCAGGGGGAATGGCAGGCAAGCCCCCCAAACCTGCGGCTAAAGGGGACAGTACCCGCTGTCCATAGTATACGGGACAGAATTGTAAGAGCGCCCTCTCCAGTTTTGCCGTGTAACCGACCAATTTGCTCCTCCCCTCCAATTTTCCCCCTCCAATTTTCCCCCTCCAATTTTCCCCTCTCTGATTTTTCCCCTGTCCCCAACCAGCCCCCACATCATGGAATGAAACTTAATACACGCATTTTCCTTCATGAAATCATTCTGTCTTCCTCGTCATCATCCATTCTTTGAAACCTCATCTTGCATTTTTGTATGGAGTATATTTCAATAGGCTAATCCAGTGAAACTAGGGAAGTGTTTCACCGAGCTGTTCTTAAGCTACAAACAACTTAACGCACTACTAATGACCCTTTCTTGTGCTAAATCAGAGTCTCAATGATTTTGATCCCCATCAGCTTGAGTTGAAATCTGATCTCAATCAATCAAACTTCTTGTTGTTAACAAGTATCTGATCACAAAGTTTATGATTTGATTAGGATTGTTGGAAATTAAAAAAGGAACAAATTGGGGTATCTGATTAAGCATAAGAAAGGGTAATCAGTTGTGCATAAAGTTGTTCTTAGCTTAAAGATGGCCCTTCCCTTTTTACAAGCATCTCAAATTTCATGAAAGTTTACACATGTTTAGCACGTATCTTTGGGATACCAACTGTGAAATTTTAAGGTCAGAGGTACTATAACTCCCGTAGAATAAATAAAAATCTAATTAGTTTTCACTGAGATTTGACTATTTTCGTGGTACAAAAAAAGAAAGCTCAATCAGTTATCGAAATTACCTCAAAACCAAATATTACGCTTTGTCAATTCCAGGGAAATGTTGTACAGCCACTCTCTCTCAAATGATGACAAAGTCATGGAACTTTCAGAACTAGGTCTGCAAAAGGGAAGGGCCATCTTTAAGAACAGCTTGGTGAAACAACCGCCTGTATATAAAGACAGCTCAAGGGAAAACGAGAATTGTGGTCTTTGTGTACAGGTTTCAATGAGAAATGCTGTTCATGGAAAACAAATTATATCGTCTTTATAGGCAGGTGGTCTTTATTTATGGGTGGTTGTTAAAGCATAGTTTACTGTATGTAATCAGGACTTGATGAATGATAATGCAGCTCTAATAAATTTCATGGTAATAAGTCTAAATTTGCTAAGTTCATTTGCCATAAAGCATTGTGTGTAACTTTGCCAAGACTGTCTGTATAATTGGTGAATGGGAAAACTGATATGAAGTAAATGAAAGCTTGTTTTCCACATGACTGATGCAGAACTACCAACCAGTACAATTTTGGTAGCATGCAGTTTTCCGGGCTGGACCGCATACTGGTTAACACTTATGTTAATGTTAGACAATGTTGCCATGGTGATGGCTAATTATCCATGAGCATTGTAACCATTGCCATGGTACCTGCAGTCATTGGTATTATAATTTACCAACATTTTAAGAGCTGTACCGACATTCCCCACAAGTTAGTAGTCACTTCTCTTAAAATGTCTTCTGTGGGTTTTTACAAGTCTCTCTCCCTTCTGCATTTGTCCTAAGTGAATCGTTCGGGTGACCCATCAAGCATGAAACATTGATTGTTTTACTCTTTTCTTCTGAGTTTTTTTATTCCATGGATGCATGACTTGGTGTAATCTCTTTGATTTCTATGAGTGATCGGGGATGGAAATGAATATAGCTTGATGGTGCTTTGAGGCCTATCTCATCAGATGATTGCATGTACCAACATGCTGGCATCTGATTGGTTATGTGTTTAATTTTGAATTCCCAAAAGATTGCATGTAGGATTCTGATTGGTTGTGTGTTTGATTTGCAGTCCACAAAGACTGCATATCACTACATGCTTGCTGCTGATTGGCTGCTGGTTTGAAGTGCAGATTGTTTTCTGAACTTATCAGATGAGGTTGTGGTGTCTATGTTCATTTTGGGTTTAATTGGTTAGCACCTTGCATGCTGCGAGAAATATTTGATTGTTCTCATCATTAACTGTAAGTATAGATATTCAATGGTATGTGTATCTAAATATGTGTGTGTTTTTATTGCAGAGAGAATGTAAAAAAGGGAAAGGAGATAGGAAATGAGAGAGAGAGACAGAGAGACAGACAGAGGAGGGGGATTTAAAAAATAAAAAATGGGAATAGAAGGATGAATGAGGAGACATTGAGAATTAGAGAATTCTTGGGGTGGAGATGAAAATGAGAGAAATGTATTATTATCCTTGTTTTATTTATATCAAAGATCCAGACAAGCAAACATCATAAAACATGTATAACATATATTACAAAAATCAACAGGTGGTGGGGTCTGAAGATAAAGACAACAGGAAAAAAAAACACAGGGTCTTTTCATTCTTATTTGTTTTATATTCCATTTCTTGATAGTAAGTGTGGTCAGTGTATAATAATTTCTCATATGCACTATTTACCAATGTATTCACCTTTTATTTTGCATAATCTGCTCCTAAATATATATCTTACTTTAAATGTGGTTTTTTTCAGTAAGAAGTATATATTACATATGATATGTACATGGATATGAAAGCAGGTGGTAAGAACTTGTTCGGGGGTATTTTTAAAATCACAATTCCATATCATGATCAAGCAAATAAAATCAATCAATCAAACAAAAGAGTGAAGGTGAAATATGAATTAATCATTTAACCTTTTTCTTTATTGAAAGTGATGTTTATATGGTGAAAAGTGTTTTTTTTTCAACAACCTGAATAATTTAAATCTATACCTCTTCTGTCCATTGCATGTTTGCCTATGTTAGCTGCTGCTAGGTCTGGCAAGCAGCATTGCAATACAATAATTACAATAACGAATATACAATATGACCACAAAAAGGACAAGTTCATTTTTGTGATCACTGAAGAGATTTATTATTTTGTTGTTCTAAAATTAAGCTTAATTTTGTATTACTTGCCATCCCAACCCATCACTAACTAAGAGGGAGATCTGTCAGTAGTGAAAGAGATGTTTTTTTATGCTGTACGGATCTGTGTCTCCTAAAGCTCCATTAGTTAACCAATATCCATGGGCGGAAATCCTGGGGGGAAGTGTCCCCCCCACCCTCCTACCATTTTTGTTCCTGTACGCCCACAAGATCAAGTGCCCCCCCTCCCCACTGTTTTCGGTCCTGTCCCCCCACCATACTAAATGTACCCCCCACTACCCCCGCAATATCAAATGCCACCCCCCCCCCACCCTCCCCCCCACTAAGAGCACTTTCAGAGACTGGGCGGGAGCGATTTCCGCCCATGCCAATATCGGTCAAATTCTCAATGTGATCGGTTCTTCTAATCCTTCAAATGTAAACATTGCTTACTACATTTTAATACAATGTCTTTCTAGGTTTGTCTAGTTTTATTTGTAAATAAAGAAGAGATGAATAATACAAATAAAGTCATGTGCAATTTGGTATCATTGCCACAATTTTTTTTAATACCATAAATATATCAGTGGAACCTGGTCTGAAAAAAATTATTATTGTTTGTATTATTTTTTTTTGGGGGGGGGGAGGGGGGATTTTCATTAACAAACATGACAATGTTTCCCTCTTCATTAATATTTGTTTTGGGGTTTTTTTTGGGGGGGGGTGGGATTCTGACATTACGAGGGCAGATTTGGCTGTCACTCCGTGTAGTCTTATTCGCTGATTTAGGTATAAAAGAAACATTCTTCAAGCTAAGTATGAAGTACCTCTTGGATGCTAGCTCTTCATTTTGTTTATCTGTTTCATTTTGGTTGCTAGGATCAGCAGACGATACTCAGAACCTGGGCTGTCAAAGATTTTGCACCCAATGTTCAGCTGTTCATCCAGATCCTGAAACCAGAAAACAGATTCCACGTCCAATTTGCAGGTATAGTTATGTTTAATGTCACTCCTTTTTTTATGTGATATTCATTAACATTTTATTAATTTCTCTATTTTTGATATGCAGTCATTGGAGTAATTAGTTTGGAGTAATTTCATTATCATTCAGGAATTTATCTATTGATACACTATCATATCAGCAAAGGTTTTAGAAAAAATGACATATTTTGGGGAAATTATTTGCAAAAACATTTGTATTCACTAACCCTGTAATGTTGCTCTGTAAATTCAAGTTAAAAAAATTATTTTTCTGTGTATTGTCTGTTTATGCATGTTATATAACAACAGTGGAAAGTCTGTACAATGCATCATTACGCACCAATGGAATTTTCCACGAAGAACCATAATCAGGGATCATATTATCATTTTCTTCCCTTCCTATCCTGTCTAACTTTTCTCCAAAATTTTCCTCATCTGATTCACCAATTTTTCTACTTCTTGCCAATGCAACTTATTATCATAGTTTTGTTTCCCTTTAACCCTCTTATTACAAAGACAAAGGCATGACGCGACTATTGCTTTATACACAGTTGATAAACTTATGGTAGTGAGATGGTTGATGTCTTTATTTTCACATCTTCTATCATAGTTTTGTTTCCCTTTAACCCTCTTATTATAATACAAAGGCGACCATTGCTTAAGTTGATAAACCTATGGTAGTGAGATGGTTGATGTCTTTATTTTCACATCTTCACCCCCGTAGAGCATGTGGTGTGTGAGGATGAGTTCAAGTACGCTCTGCTAGCCAACAACTGCCTTTGCCCTGGGACATCCACGTTTGTTACTCTCCTCATCCATACATCAAGAGGGGTGTAAGTATTCTTAACCTTTAGCTCACTGGAACTAGCAGAACCATGTGTTAAGTGTTTGGGAATGATACAGTCTAGGAATCAGTGGGTTAAAACAGGAGATAGGATGGCTAAAATTTGTCCCCCAGTGGGGATGATGAGATGGTGAATACATTAAGATCTCAGTTGTTATTTCTCTGGAAGGTATGTCAATGAAAGTACCAATCAAGTCAGCATGCTGTTCGGGAAATATATACTTAACTGATGTATGGGGATTGGGAAGGCAATGTGATATAATCACATATACATAAATACAGGTAACTAGTGATATATCAGGTTACTTTAAAAAAAACTAGCCATCAGTGAATATCAAGTCACTAGTGAGGCTGATATTCCGTTAACTGCTCCTCCACCATACAAGATGCTAAGCTATGGGCTTTGTACTTAGCTCTTAAAGGGCATATACTGACTGGGAAGGCAAAAAAGCCTTCAAAATGTAATTGATAGCAATCTTCTTGCCAATGGTCTTAACTTCATGTATTGTCTATTTTAGAAGCTTGCTGAAAGTTATTTGCCCTCAAATGATCTACATTTGGAGTAATGAGTGATTAAATCACAAATCCTCAAAATGTTCAGGCCGAACGTTTTGAGGATTTCATCATTAATCATTAATTTCTCTATATGTGGATCATTTGAGGGCACATAACTTTCAGCAAGCTTCTAAAATAGACAATACATGAAGTTAAGACCATTGGCAAGAAGATTGCTATCAATTACATTTTGAAGGCTTTTTTACCTTCCCAGTACAGTATATGCCCTTTAATGTACCACGTGTGCATGTTTACACCTGTAATACACACAAATCCCATAGAGCCTCAGTTCACCTGGCACACGAAGGGTTAAAGATCAAGTTATGTGATGTCTTTTCTGTAGGGAGGGCTGTGGCTCGCACTCCCAGTGGCAGCGGACGTATGGCCGTTGCTCTGGCAACGAGGTCTATCACATCGTGCTGGGCAACAGCAAGTTCTTCAGCGAATATGAGGGCAAGAGCTTTACGTACGCATCCTTTCATGCCCACAAAAAGTGAGTACACTATGACAAGTAGCGCCCACCGCAAGTCTATCACTGCAGTTTTTTAAGATCCGCTTTCTTTTATTTGTGTGACCTAGTAACCATAGGCTTATATAGTGGCAATTGTGATATTACATATAAATCACAAACTTGTTTCTAATAAAGTTTGATTTTTTTTATGATTATTGCGCATTAGGCACTGATGAAGTTTCTTTTTGATAGCATAGAAATGTATGAAACATTTCTGTACATTTCAAAAATTTCATGTTAGATCTCCACCCCCTCCCCTTGTTACTCACAGAAACTTATGGAAATGAGGTGCGGTTCAAAAATCGCAACTTTCAAAATCTCTTCCTTGGAAAGTAACCTTTCTGATAAATTAAACCTCAAATTTCTCATTAGTGATACTGCAGAGTGTCTGGGAATTTGGAATGATTTTAAGTCAAATTTCCTCCTAAACACTCCACCCAAGGTATGGCGTGTCACTCGTCGGGATACAGAAAGCGGAGGAGAACGCCAAGATCCAGCTCAACCCCGGCCCCAGGCACACCATGCGTGCATCCGACACCTGCTTCTACATGAACATCTCGCCCGAAGAGAACTCCTCCTTCATCCTGAGCCATCCTAACGAGGACAGCGACAACAAGGAAAGCAAGATGGACAAGTCTCCCAGCTACGTCTATGACAGCAATGGCACCGGCACCTCGCGCATTGAGAGCGCCATCGCAAGCGTTGGTACGCTATTTTTTTGCTAAATTATATCTGCCATCCCACTATTTATACCATGGCTCATTTCAAGATTGTATTTGGGCTTTGATGATGGCACTCATGTATCATGCTTTGTAAATGATGGTATTAAGGAACAAAAATAAATGTATTGCGGGGATGAATGTTTGTTTCCCAATGCTTACAGCTTGTTTTTTTATTTCTATACCTCTTGTGCCCATTGCTTGTTTGCCTATGTTAGTTGCTGCTAGGTCTGGCAAGCAGCATTACATTGGTTAAAGCTGAATATACAATATGACCACAATAAGATTGCCAGGCTTCATAAGCCCCTGTCCAGTAAGGATGTCAAAATTTGCCATGGATCTGCAGTAACCAAAGGGGTGTGGCTTAATTGCACTTTATAAGGAATTTGAAGTTTATTCATATTGTCTGTTGTGCGTACAGCAGATTACATGGGAGTCGCGCCGCTCAGTAAATAAGTGGAGAAAAATACGTTGCAAAGATCCAGGCTGAGTAAAAAAAAAACTGGTTAAGGAATGAAGGCAATGTTTTGGGGAGGTTAATGTTTATTTTTCCAAAACTTATTGTGTCTTTTTTCCTGATTTCTTTTTTAAAACAAACTTTAATTATACCTAATGACATGTTGACCTCCTTTGCTGTGCAGGCTCCATGGCACTAGAGTTACATCACTTTGGCAGTACCCGGTCTCGAGACAGCAGCACAGGAGCAGCGACATCCCCCTCATCGACCTCCTCATCGTCCGACACCAGGGGTAAATTTGAGTCACCTCGGGGGAGAGCTGGGGCCAGTAAGTGTGCTCTTCTTGATGATTCTTTTCACAGTGTCTATTCCTCCTCTTTTTATGTTTCTAAATATAGAGCATATATATATATATATATATATATATATATGCTATACAAGCTCTCTTAACTCAAATAAACCCCAAATTAATGAGAATTCAGGGCAACCTACTCCCAATGTGTCTAGATGTATGTTTCTATGGGGAGCATATATACAGATATTTATTGAAGCATTGAAGCATTCCAAATCATTGTACAAGAAAATTGAATAGATTAACAAAAATCTGTGAATTCAGTTAATTTTACCCATATATGTGTCTAGATGAATGTTTCTAAATTAAAAGCATGAATATAGAAGCTCTCCTAAGCATTGTGCAAGAAACTTAAACACAAAATATATATGAATTCCTTGCATTAATTTACCCCATACTTTGTTCCTCTAGCTGGTCTACAAATCAACATCTCCCCCACGCTCCTCATTGGACCAGGCCTTTGATAGAAACCACCTCATGCCTATTTTCTCTTTTATGTTTCCAGATATTAGAAACATGTTTGTACAAGCTCTCCTAAGCATTTTGCAAGAAACGTAGATAAAGACTTCATTGACTTTTACTCCATATTTTGTCCCTCTAGCTGGTCTTCGAGTGGACATCCCCCCTCGCTCCTCATTGGACCAGGCCATGGATAGAAACCACCTCATGCCTCCAGGAGGTGACGACAGAGGGCTGGTCCTCGCCAAGCCGGGTGAGTCCAGCGAGGAGCCGGAAGAGCCCATTGTGCCCAGGGGGAGGGAGGGACGGCGCCCGTCCATCATGCCTGTCCTGGAGACCATGTCTTCAGACCCGGAGGATGATCAGCTAAAGGATGACCGGCCGCTCCAGGCGCAGAAACAGGTTGCTATAGAAACCGAGGATGTTTCTGTCTGGGATGAGGAGGATCCGTAAGTTTTTTTTTATTGGTTTTTTTTTTATTAAGTTTTTTTTTATTGCCAAGGTGCTGGAAGGAGTTTTGCTTTTAATTGATGCGGATTAGAGTGATGATGATAACTGATGATGAAGATGGTAATGACAACATGATGGTAGATATGGAGGATGCTGGTGATGGTGGTAGTAGTTACGATGATACTGATGTTATGATGATGATGATGGTGGTGGTGATGGCAATGATAATAGATGGCAGTGGTGGTGGTAGTTGAGATGATAATGATGACAATGATGGTAGCTGTAGTGATTGTTCTGGTGATGGTGAAATTAAGGATAATGATAAACGTGGGCAGTGGGGGTGGTGGTGGTGGTGGTGATGATGATAATGATGATGGAGATGATAATGATGGTAGCAATACTGGCCAATCGATAGAGATGATGATATTGGTGGTGGTGGTGGTGGTGATAATGATGATGCTGGTTGCAGGAGCGGCCGTTTGATAAAGAAAATAACAGTATCGGTGATGACGGTGATGCTAATAATGATGATAGCACTGATGATGACATGATAGTTATGAGCTCATTAACATTCCCGCTGTTATTGGTATTGCTGACATTGAATCTCTTCTTTCTTTCTTTCCTAGGTGGACCAAAGGCCAACCACCAACTGTTCCCTTCATCGGTTACCAGCCAGGTAGCTGCCATCTTCTGTCACAGCCCAAGAAACTCTGCTGTCTGGAGATAGATCAGGTAAGATCGATTTCCTAGCTTCAATTATTTTGTTCACATTTTTGCATGACTTACCTGCCAACAACTATGATATTGTATAAATTATTCCTCCTTTTGTGGTGGGGCATATTATCCACCATTATTAATCCAGATTTTTCTCCTATTCCATGTCAAACAAAAATTCTATGATATACAAAATGTGTAAATATTCTGAATATTACTTAACAGCATTCTTACTTCCTGCCAGGGAAGGTTAACAGCTATGGTGTGAATTTAAAAAGTATACAAGGAAAAAAAAAACAAATGTGGGGGGATATATTTCAAAAGAAGCAATGCAACGCCAACTGACTAGTCAGAGGTCCATAAGGAAGCCCACAGATCCAGTCAGCAAAAACTGACATAAACCAGGCAATTATCACCTCATCATGAAAAGAGAACTTTACATAGTCATATTTTCAAATCAGAGGAAGGTATTTAGTGATGTGAAATTAACAAATTTTGATTTCAGGATATTGCACTAAAAGAAATAAAAGTTAAACAGTCTCGCAAACAGATATGTTGAAAATTGTATCTTGCTAAATATGTTGTGAGGGCCAGACTCAACAAGTGCTTGTGTTATTTTTTTATGTTTATTGGCAACACCTATACAAGATTGTATAAGTGCATCTATACTCAAATATTTTTGATGATCTTTGTTTATTTTGTAAAGTATTAATATTGTCATTGATGTTGTTTTTATAAATAAAACCATCATATCATATCAAAATATGATAAATTACCCCCTTCTGTTACTTTCCATCATGTGACAGCCATGTGATCACTCCAGCTGGCTGCATGCTGCGGAGTACAACTGGCCCAACAACTGCATCATCCTGGCCGTGGAGTACGCAGCCATGGGCATGGTTGACTTCATCGTGCCGTTGAGGGCGCACTGGAGACCCAAGCACACGCTCAAACCCATCGTAGTCCTCGTGGAGAAGAAGTGAGAGCTCCTAGAATTGTTATCAATGCTTGGAGTGTGAATTAATTCTTCATCTGCTCGCTAAAATACCACTCTAGAGGATTTGTGTGTGCTACTGTAAAAAAAATACATGCATGGCACATAAAAAGTTATACAAGAAGAATACCGCAAAAGTTCAATTCCTGTTGCTTATGGTTAGCTTTCCTGGCTTTGTGAACCTCAGTCCAGTATGGATGTCAAAATTTGCAACAGAACTGCAGTAACAACAAAGGGATGTGGCTTATTGTGCCTAATAAGGAAATTGAAGTTTATTCATTTAGCTACTGTCTATTCGCGGTACAGCAGATTATGTGGAAGTCGCGCTGCTTAGTATCTGAGTGGAGAAAAGCCAGCCCTCCAATACGCAGGCTTTAGTACAGAACAAGTTACTTTTGATAAGCGCGCAGAGAGAGCAGAAAATCATATTTAATCAAACATTTGAGGAAGATTTGACGAACAATTATATGTAGTGTAACTGGTTGCATTTGAAAGTCTAAACCCTATACTATCCAAACAACATTTGCGCTTGTACCATAATGACATAGAACATCTCTACAAAGACCAGTTTCTATAAAGACCACCTGTCTATAAATGCCACTGAACTGAATCCCTTCATAGTAGGCTGCATGTCATTGCACCTGTCAAGTCCACCTGTCTTCTGTTTCCCTTGGTGTATAGCAGTTGTGTGACTACATATCTGTCCTATAAGTGAGTTCATAGTTGCAATGTGCGCATGAGCAGATTATTACTGGTACGAATGACCTTGGGCCAATTGTACCACTCCCAGAGTAAAATGGAAATTCCATAGATAGTGGACCATGTTTATACCCATTATAATGCAGATATGACAACAGCGATTCAGCTCTGAGAAGGTAGTGAAAGAACATTCTGCCATGTGCACCTGCTTCTATTGTTGGTATGGGCACGATGTAAAATAAGACACCTACACAGCTTCATAATCAAATCCCTAGTCGTTCTTGACTCAGTGGAGTGTCCGACCATGATATAACAGGTTTATTGTTTGCATTGGTGATGGTGCACATTCACAAATACATTTAAAGAATTATTTCAACCAATGGATGATACAATGTGTTTCCATCTTCTTTCCAGACCTGACCCGTGCTTTCTGGAGTGTATAGCAGCATTCCCAATGGTCTACTACATGATAGGAACCATTGACAAGTAAGAACCGACACAATTGTGTGTATGTGGGAGACATACATTCCAGATAAATATCTTAATATCACTAATATCACAAATATCACTTAGTAAGGTTTCATGAATATGGCCCCAGCTGAAGGTAGAAGCATGTATTATGAATAGATAATGATTGAAGAACAAGCATGCACACTTGTTGATATGGTCCCATTTCAAAATTCAAAACTCCTTTTGGCCATGCATTTTTTTAATGAAAGAAATTGCATATGAGATGTTGGTGAGGTTTAAACATGACAGTGCTTTGGACTTTCACTGGGGGAGGAATATATCTTAGAATATTACTGATTATCTTGTACCATAATCTTTTTCTCAATTATTTAGAACTCTGACTGAAAGGAAGCTCTTGGAATATTTGGACTTGGTTCTTTTCTTAAAAAAGGATATATGTATATATATGTCCTTCATTATAATCTTTGTTGTTCTATGGAGTGTTCTGAATTTTGGGTAAAGCTATTCCTCAGTTGGGAGCCTAACCAATGTACTACTACTGATAACCACCTTTCCCTTTTAATGGAAAATATAGTTATCACATTTTAATAATCAGCTGTGTATGATATGATACATAAAGCTTTGAATTGAGCAATGCATTGTGGGATTACTCATTGGTTGCAGCCTGGACGACCTGTTGAGGGCAGGCATCCTTCAGTCAGACACGGTGGTGGTCGTCGACAAGGAGTCGTCCAAGCTTGCCGAGGAGGACTACATGGCGGACGCCAACCAGATTGTCGCTGCTCAGTACTTGTTCAAGTAAGAAAGTCTTGTTTGGTTAAAGAGCATATACTGTACTGGGAAGGCAAAAAAAGCCTTCAAAAGAAAATTGTTAGCAATCTTCTCGCCAATGGTCTTAAATTCATGTATTGACCATTTTAGAAGCTTGCTGAAAGTTATTTTCCCTCAAATGATCCACATATAGAGTAATTAATGATTAATGATTAAATCCCCAAAATTTCGGACCAAACATTTTGAGGATTTGTGATTTAATCACTCATTACTCCAAATGTACATCATTTGAGGGCAAATAACTTTCAGCAAGCTTCTAAAATAGACAATACATGAATTTAGGACCATTGGCAAGAAGATTGCTAACAATACATTTTGAAGGCTTTTTTGCCTTCCCAGTACAGTATATGCCCTTTAAACTGTTTTGATCAAATGAAATTGTAACGCAAACAATTAATCTGGCCCTTTCTCTTTCATTTGCTACCAGTTTTATGATAATTTGATACAAATTAACAATGTTATGATCGTCTTATGCATTTTTTGTTTCATTTAAATAATGGAAACCCAAGTTTAAAAGCGCTGTAGCTCATTTTAGCAAATAAGACAAACTTTTGGGTTTGGCAGTGTGGGTCTCATATACTATCTTCTAAAAGGGAGCTAAAAATAGTGTTCATATTTATAATGCACAGAGATCCAATATGCCTCCACTCCTGTCCCCTACTTTACTTTTTGCAGGTTTAAATCCTCCAACTTCATCTTCCATATATATCTTGGGTTCTAGCTTTCATGTTTATTCTTTTACAAACCTTAATGCCCAATATATATTCTTTAACACACCCTAAGATTCATGTTTATGCTTTGACATACCTTTGCTTTTAATCACACCCTTTACCACTTCTGTGGACGGTTAACCATTTCTTTGTATGATGTGGGTGTATAACTGCAAAACAATTGTGACAGTGGCACATGAAGAGTGAAGTTTGATACATTTTCTTGTGGACAAATGCTTCATTTTGATATTTTTTTTCTTTGACACACCTTCAGATTATTCCCGCACATCAGCATCATCACTGAGCTGACTCATCCGTCCAACATGAGGTTCATGCAGTTCAGAGCCAAGGACTTCTACGCACTAAGGATGGCACAGAAGCAGAAGGTATGTCCAATATCTAATCCTAAAGCAATGAGCAGATGCATTTCTAAAAAATGCATTGAGGATGGCACAGAAGCAGAAGGTATGTCCAATATCTAATCCTAAAGCAGTGAGCAGATGTATTTCTAAAATACATGAGGCCAGGATGAATAACCCTGACGTCAGTGACCACCTTCAAGGACAACCTAAAGACATACTTGTATAATGGTGCTTTTTGACATACAAGTTCATACCTGTATTGTATTTTTTTTTCTCTCCTTTTAATTTGCTCTGAAGCACCTTGAGCATCTACAGTAGTTAAGATGGAAAGTGCGCTATATAAATTCTTTGTATTAAAAAGTGCATTGGGTCTCATGGAATATAGCCCCCCCCCCCCCCCAAAAAAAAAAAAATAATAATAATAATAATAATAAAAATCACCCTCGTAAAATTACAGAAGGGCACTTACTGCAATATACGCCATATATTTAGCGAGTTTGATTTTTCGCGAATCTGGACTTTGCGGCAATTTTGCGAGTGTTTAAATTTTTGCGATCATGGACTACTTGTACTAGTAGTAAATATGCGTATGTACGTTGTATTCATATTTTCATGTGTTGTTAATTTGTGAATAGCATCTGACTCACGAAATTTATGGTCTATGGTGTATACAGTAACTTAAGATAGCCCAGAAACTTTATCTGTTTCCTTTGGTATTATTGAGGGGGGGGGGGAATCAATATGTACAGCTCAACACTTGTTATGTTCTGTTTCCAATGAGCATTGATGATATTGCTTAGTATGTTGTACAGGTATGCATTATGTTACTTCTCTTACACTTATTCTTGCAATATACAGAAGGAGAAAGAGAAGGGGTCAAACATCTCCTACATGTTCCGCCTGCCGTTCTCTGCTGGTAATGTCTTCAGTGCCAGCATGTTGGACACCCTTCTGTACCAGTCCTTTGTCAAGGACTACATGATCAGCTTCACCAGACAGCTCCTGGGCCTAGACCAGGCACCGGGGTCGGGCTACCTGTGTGAGGTAAGCATTCATTATGGTTGATGTTAGATTGAGGGCGCTCTCCAATCTGAAGATGGAGCTTCTGGGATTAGACCAGGCACCGGGGTCGGGCTACCTGTGTGAGGTAAGCATTCATTGTTGTTGATGGTAGATTGAGGGCGCTTTCCAATCTGGACCGTCTTGCACTACAAGTTACGATTAATTGTAAGTCCCAAAATCAAACACAACTCCTTAAAATTAAACGCAACTTTGCATTTAATCACAGCTCTCTATGAGCGATAAATATTAAATGCAAGTTGCGTTTAGTCATAACTTAGTGATACATAACCCTGATAAGGGAGCTCCTGGGTTGGTCTAGGCCAGGTACCGGGGTCGAGTTACCTGTGTGAGGTAAGCATTCATTGTTGTTGATGTTAGATTGAGGGTGCTGTCCAATCTGATAAGGTATCTCGTAGGTCGATTCAGACCAGGCACATGTGTCAGGCTACCTGTGTGAGGTAAGCATTTGTTGTTGTTGATGTTAGATTGAGGGCGCTTTCCAATCTGGACCGTCTTGCACTACAAGTTACGATTAATCGTAATAGTCCCAAAATCAAACGCAACTCCTTAAAATTAAATGCAACTTTGCTTTTAATCACAACTCTCTATGAGCGATGAATATTAAACACAAGTTGCGTTTAATCATAACTTTAGTTTAGTGCAAGATGACCCTGATAAGGGAGCTCTAGCTGGGTTGGTCTAGACCCCGCACCGGGGTCGAGCTTCTAGTTTGAGGTAATAGTATTCATTATGGTTGATGTTAGATTGAAGGTGCTGTCCAATCTGATAAGGTATCTCCTAGGTCGATTCAGACCAGGTACTTGTGTCGGGCTACCTGTGTGAGGTAAGCATTCATTGTTGTTGATGTTAGATTGAGGGCGCTCTCCAATCTTAAAATGGACCTTCTGAGTTTAGACCAGGCAACATGGTCTGTCAACCTGTGTGCATGAGATTAGCATTCATCCACACTTTCCTGGTGTTCATACTCACATGGACATTTGGGAAAGCTATTCGGTTCATCTGTTCTATACTGATTTAACCCGTCTGTTACCGTCTGTTTTTTTTTTTCAGCTGCGGATCACCCATGAAGACATGTGGATCCGGACGTTTGGCCGGTTATACCAGAAGCTGTGCTCCACAACCCATGAGATCCCCATCGGCGTCTACAAGACTCACAACCAAAACTCAGATAACAAGTCAGAGGTAGGTCACATGTGACTTGCCATGGTCGAGACTTGGGAGAGAGAATGAGCAAAGTAGGAAGTTGGACTGCCATGGTAGAGACTTGGGAGAGAGAATGGGCAAAGTAGGAAGTTCAACGGCCATAGTCGAGACTTTGGAGAGAGAATGGGTAAAGCAATAAGTTGGACTGCCATGGTTGAGACATTGCCCCCTGTATTTAACACAGAGCTATGTTCATGAGAAGGTCATTTGAATATGAGCTAGAAAATCAAAGGGATTGCAATAAGTATTTTATATTGGTTTCTTTTTTAGAGGAGATAAAACAGTGGTTGTGAATTTCTGAAAATCACAAAAGCAAAGAACCAAGAACCATGTGATCTGTATGATTTTATGAGTTCACCAATCATATATGTATTGAAGGATGTGAACTTGCAATGTTGTTGTTTTTTTCAGCTTTCTGTCACTATCGAGGATGATGACAGCTCATCAACTGGTCTGTCGGAAGAGAGGAAAGAAATCGCTCATCTTGTCAGGCAGAAGATGAAGAAAATGGACATTCCCCCAGAAGAATATGGTAAGTCTTCATCTAGTGGATATTAGTGTACATATTGTCATCATGAGAGAGGGAAAGGAGAAGAGGGGGGAAGAAGGGGGAGAGATAGAGCAAGAGATGGAGAGAGAAGGGGAGGGAAAGAGCTAGGAATATGAGAAAGGAAGAGGAGTGAATGAAATGAAGAGAGGAAGAAGAACAAATGGAAAGTCTTCTTCTATTGGGCAATCAATATTCATATTGTGATTATTAGAGAGGGAGAAAGGAGTAGAGGGAATCGAAGGGGAGGGAAAAAATAGAGTGAGAGATGGAAAGAGAAGGGGAGGGGAAGAGGGAAGAGGAGAAAGGAAGAAGAGAGGGTGAAAAGGAGAAAGGGAGAAGAGAAAATGGAAAGGAGAGATTGGGAGAGAAGGGGTGAGTTAGAAAACAAAGAAAGAGAAGAGAGAGTGATATACATATTGTGGTTATTAGAGAGGGAGAAATGAGTAGAGGGGGTGAAGGGGAGGGGGGAAATATAGAGCAAGAGATGGAGAGAGAAGGGGAGGGGAAGAGGGGATAGGAGAAAGGAAGAAAGAGTGAAAAGACGATGGGAAGAAGAGAAAGTGGCAAGGATCTCTATTGAAGTATTTATATTATTTTAACAATATTCAGGCAATGTTCATGATCATTATTTTTGCGTCTTTTTTGGTATCTTTTCAACTCAACAGACAGCGAAGTCAGTGATAAGAGGAACAAGGTGTCGTACGTGCTCATCAACCCCAGCTTTGAGACCAAGCTAGAAGTCGATGACATCATGTAAGTTCAAAGGTCAAAGTGCTTGTATCTACTGTTTGGGACATCATTTCCCTGTTTACTTTTGCGCAATAAAAACAAAGTAGACATATCAATACCAGGGGCAAAGCGAATATTGGGAGTGATATGTTTATCTCCTTTTTATTGGGCAAAAGTAAACAGGAAAATGATGTCAAAAAGGTAGACACAAATACTTTGATCTCACAGAGCAGAAGAAAGCTGCCCTATAAACTGTTACCAAACTTTGGTTATTTGACATCATGATAAAAACATCTCAGGAAACGAAAAGACAGATGTTCAGGTACTATACAAGTATGTAAGAAATATTAGACAACTTTTTGATGGTGCTGAAGAAATCTACTGATTAGTGCTCAAAGCATTCGGGAGAGAATACATGTGGGAAAGTTTGGTTTGTTACACTTGTGTGTGCCCATGGGACTGAGAAGGTTTGGATAAAAAAATAAGAAAGAGGAAATGAAACTGTTAGCTAATTTCATTCTTTCCCATCTCTTCCCTGTTGCCATGGCAGCTTCATCATCCGGCCAGCGGGCGGGCCCAAGACGCCATCCCCTATGCCACCGAGGAGGAAGTTCAGCAGCAGGAGGGTCAAGCCTCGTAACACCGCACCCAAACCAGACCCCACGGGACCCAACGTCGACACCAAGTTATAGGACCCCCTCATTGGTCAGAAATGGAAGGTGTGGAGCTCTGATGTTTCTGGTGAGGCGATCGAAGGTTGCTTGGTGTTTGAGACTGGCCCATGAAGAGGCTTGTTTGGTTGGTTCAGAAATGAATGCAAGTTCTGATGTTTCAAAGCGAGCACATCATGGAAAACTGCTGCTCACGTGAAAAGAACTATCAACGGTCATGTTGGTTTACAAATGAACCATATGAAGTTGTGATATTTTGAGTCAAGAAAGCTTTGGACGGACACCTGATGATGATCTAAAACAAACCGTAAGCACACTTGTTGGTTCAGAAATGATCATATCAAAAGATCTATATTCAGCAGTCACGTTAGTTCAGACATGAATAGTGTTGAGTTCTGACATTTTGAGTCAAGCAAGTAACAGAAAACAGCTGGTGATCTAAAAAGAACTGTTAAAGGCTCGATGGTTCAGAAATGAATGATGTGTAGTTCTGATGTTACAAGTCGAGCACGTTATGAAAAACCGTTGATGATATTAAAAGAACTTTCAGCATCATGTTGGTTCGAAAATGAACGATGTGCAGTTCTGACACTTTAGTGGGCTATTTGGGTTCTAAATGCAACTATCAGCAGGCTTGATAGTTCAAAAATGAACGGTGAGGAGTCTAAGATCAAGCAGGCTTTGCAGAACTGTCTGGGATCTCTAAAGAACCATCAACAGGCTTTGTGGTTCACCCATGAATGATTCGAGATCAAGACAGGTGTAAGAGGTTTGTGAATGAAAAGAACTATTGACAGGCTTGTTGGTTTGGAAATTATACTGAGGAGGGATTGTGTCCCTTGGATTTTAGTTCTCTGCTGGGTATCAAAACTTGAATATCAGCAGGAGAGGTAGCCCAGCAATTAATGATGTGGGGTTCTGATGTTTCAGCCAGGTTTTAGAGGCTCACTGATAGATAGCGCGGTTGAGTCAGGGAAAACAGAACGAGCTTGTTTTTTGAGAATCAGAAAAATGTTGCTAGTGGCTCAGAATAAGTAGTTGGTATGTGGTGGTGGTTGGAAAGTACAACCAAGTGAAGCTGGTGGTGATGTAGAAAAGTATAATGCAGATTTTGTTGCTCCGGAACGACCTTTCAACCTTTATGAACCAGTGATGCATTTTTGCACAACTCTTTGAAAAGAAATCTGATACGGAGCCGAAGTTCATCTGCAACACAAAGGGATAAAGTAAGGAGGAAGGAGCAACGAGATATCAGCTGTTGTTGCTACAAGAAAAATGCTGATATTGTGAAGAGATTAGCCAGTATTCAAGAGAGATTTCGATATATTGCAGAAGTACTAGTCACACTGCCCTCTTTCAATGATTTTAGGACAGTCATGAAGCTGGTGTTATGTGAGATGTGATGGAGGGTATTGAGTCTGTGAAGGTGTTTTGTAGTCCTCAAGAATGGAAAACAGTTATATTTGAACACGACCACGGCATCACATATGAATTTGTCACTAAATTCAGAATTGGTAGTCGGTACATGATATGGTATGTGTCCTTGTTGAAAAGGCATAGAAGTGGCCTGTGTTTGATATGAGCCTTGGTCAAAGAAAATGGAATTTTTTGTTTCTGTGTGTGAAGATTGCAGGTGGATATGTCGATAAATGACGCTTTCCCATAATGTGGATATCGCGCTGGAAAGTGATGTGAGTTTTTGATTCGTTTAAGACTCGTCTTTCAGAATGAAAGGTGGATGTTAAGAGAGCACAGTCATCCAAGGAAAAAGACTCAAAGATGGCCTGGAAAAAACTCTTAGAAACTGTAAGTGTGAGTTTGTTCGTCCCTCTAAAAGGCCATGCACAGCTTCTACTTGATTAGCTACTCACCGATGGCATGCAAATTAATGGGAAGTCGACTTGCAATCATGCATAACAAATCATTTCATGAATTCATCAGAAAATTAGGAGGTAGTCATTATTACTTGTATTTCTAGAATTACCATCTCACATCTTTGCTGGACAAAGGATTGATTTCTCATTTTATATAACTCTCAAACATCGAACACCAATTACAATGGACGGTGCAGTTTTGAGATTTTGTTTTGAATTTATATCTGCTTTTGTCAGTAAAGAAAGTATGCTGTGCTTTACTTGTAATTCTGACTGTAAATCATGATGGAAACTGTGATAATGATGATATACCGTGTTATATTTTCTGCAAACTTGTTTTTTCTCCAACTTCAAAGCTCAACGATATCTCACATCTTATATCATGTCTGTTGACAGATTGCTGATATACTTACCAAATGATAGGAGATTGTAGTTACATTTGGGGATACAAACAGGTACATATTTCATAAGGTGGACTTTATATCAAAATGTATTTCAGATATGCCTGCATTTTATATCGAAACGAGAGACACTGATATTTAAAAATGAAAGTATTAAATACTTGGTGATGATAACAAAATGTCTTTCTCTGATATTGCACGCTGCTATGATAGTTTCAAACTCTCAGCTTGGTGAAATCAACTATATTCTACTGTGTTGTGAATTTTCATTGTAAATCATGTATATATCAAAAAACACCTGTATACTGGACAATTGTAAAGCACAATTCAGAATGGGCTGAATGGGACGATGATAGAGCTGTTGTGAAAAATGGCTTTTCTGTGGTGATTAAGGTGGAAGTTGATTTGCAGGATATTGCTATACACTTGGTTGTCAGAATCACGATTACGTTTTTCAAATTATATTTGTATTAAGTAGGGGGGAAGCAATTAGATCCCTTTCCCCGTCAAAAAAAACTCTTTATCTATGACAGTTCCATGCAGCATAAAATGTGGCCTCAAAGGTTTTATTCAAATGCCGAAAAAGTGATTTGGTTCACTATCTTGATATAAATATGCAAAATTCTGCATAATTTTAGTATTGGCCAATTTTCGTATAAAAGAATGATTTGTAAATGTCAGTCGAAATGCCCAAAGTCTCTCGCAGGTCAAGTCCCAGGTGTCTACCTATCACTTGGGTATGGAGCAGAGATGTAAATGAAATGTCTTGTTGGAGGACATCAGTGGCAGTTTGCGGGGTTTGAACCCCAACCCTCCAGCTCGAGAACCAGTGGAACAAACCACTTCACCTCCCCGAACAACCTGTGCAATTTGAGATCTGAATATCTACCTGTGTAATCTTGGGAGA
>CAVLGW020000084.1:0-50000 GCA_963669155.1 Arbacia lixula
AGAGAAGTGAGTACATGAGGATCTAAATGTGAATTGTGATTCAGTCTGTTTTGTAGCTCATGCTGTGTATCATGAAAATAGATTTGGGCAAATTTGGGGTGATCCCCATCTGTTGGCAATAGTGAACCTATTCTGTGGTAGATTTTCCCCTGGATTTTGAAGGTGGGACTGAATCCAGGCATGCTTTGTTCAGTACACCCGAGAGAAGCTAAAGCTAGGGCGTTGTTGTATGATCGCAGTTTGTCAAGGACTGTTGATCCATCTGCGCTATATATCTGTTGTATTTCTAGCGGAGCTGGGGGTTCAAAGGGCAATACAATCTTACCCCTTTCACAACAAAATCCCAGTCTCTCTTCTTTCCACCGGTAGGCATTGCAAAATTCACATTCATTTCTAGCATTATACAAACATGGTAGTTCATGGTGACATTGGCTAATGGAAAATTCATCCTCAATGAAATGCTCAGTGTCTTTTATAACACCTAATTTTTTGTTCGAACGTATTGCTTTCAGTGTCTTTTTTGTCCTGTCTCTTTCACGTTGGGCTTCAAGTTGAAGTTCTCTTTCCTCTGCTGTCTCCGTAATTCTTGCCTGATGTTGTCTTTCTCTATTTTGTACCCGACGTTGTTGTCTATGCTCTGCTGTCTCTGTGCATCTTGCTTCACGTTTTCTTTCTCTATCTTGTATATGTCGTTGTAGTCTCTGTTCTGATGTCTCTGTACATGTCGTCTGTTGCTTTCTGTCTCTATCTCTTGCCTTTTGGAGTTCCTGTTTCTCAGCTTTTGCTTGATTTCTTGCGTGTTGCCTTCTCTCTCTTTCTCTTGCCTGACGGAGTTCCTTTTGTTGTGCTGTTTCTTTGGCCAATACATTACGCTGCCGTGCTCGCTGATCAGATAGCCTGGATGTCCGAACTTCAGGAGGCTCAGTACGCCTGGCTATCTTCCGCCTCTGGACTCTAGGGCTGCATCTCGAAAGGCTTCTCTTGCGACCCATTATACGTAGGAAGCCAAGTCAATACCCATTGAGTGAAAAAATGTGTTCGTCATAAATGGAGAACTTAGAGAATTCATAATTTTTCAAGTACGGTAAGTTTAGGAAGTTCAGGAAGTTTTAAGGATAATCAAAGAAATTCAAGCAAGACATAAAGAAGAATATATTTACAACTTGTATCAAGCATATAACACATGTTATATATCCATGAGAGTGTACACATATTCATTTGTGGATGTGTGTTAGGGATTCATCAAGAATGCAGGGAAATAATTTTTTCAATCCACTTTGAGACATCAAGAATTTAGGTTTGTTGAAATTTAGCACAGAGTCGATTATCAGACTCAACCGAACAACTTCATCACATGTTGGAATTTAGATTTAATGAGGCATCAATCATTCAAAATAAAAATTAGATGTTTTATGTCAAAATACTAACCACTGAACTGTGTACAACACAGCAGTGGCCCAGCTTGGCCTTGGAGGGATGAGTTGCAGGTAGCCGAATCTGTTAAAATATAGGATTAAATATAAAGGATGTGTTAATGAAACTGGGCAGAAACATTAGATCTAGACCCCGCCCCCCCCCCCCCCCCCCCTCAGCAAAACCAGTCAACACTTGCTTTCAAAAAGCCAAGTCAGAATAGGGTTAACCCATTTGTGACAATTGCCCACATTTTGTGCTTTGAGTCAATATCTTACGATTCGGAGCCTTAAAAAATATACCAGATGCATCAGCAGAAGGAGCTAAAAAATCTGCACACAATATGTTCATTTGTGTAATGTTACGTGTGGTATTTGGCATTAGGAATTAAAAGGAAATTAAGCATTGAAATCCTTGAATTGGCAATGTATGTTCATTGTCTGTAAAATCGCTTTACCAATGGTTGTTTATTATGATCATACTCTATTTGTATTTTGTTAACCAGACGTAAATAAATAAATAAATAAATAACTACATATTGTTTTACATATGAATTGGCAAACATTATACTTTTAAATATTCTTAATCTATTTGTAAATTAATTTTAGAGACATTAATTTTGTTGACCAGTGTTCCGAATTTGCAGAAGAAAATCTGATCAAATTTGCCCTTAATTAAAAGGGTTAATAGCAAATCTATTAAGAAATTTTTAATTTTGGGGTTTTGGAACTTAGCACTGAGTTGATTATCAGACTCAACCAAACAACTTCATAACATGTTGGAATTTAGATTTACTGCGGCATCAATCATTCAATATAAATATTATGTCTTACGTCAAAATACTAACCATGCACTGAACTGTGTGCAACAGAGCACTGGCACAGTTTGGCCTTGGAGCTTTGAGTGGCAGGTAGCTGAATCTGTTAAAATACAGGATTAAATGTAAAGGATGTTTTAATGAAACTGGGCAGAAACATTAGATCTAGACCCTTACCCCCCAGCATATAGGCGCCGGAAGTGGGGGGGGGGGGGGGGGGGGGCTGGGCAGTCGCCCCCCAAAACAAAAAAGTGGGGGGGGGGGGGGGGCAAAACATATTTTCGCCCCCCCCCCCCCCCCCCCCCCCCAAAAAAAAAAAAAAAAAAGTAGTAGTAATAGTATCATTGTTATTATTATCAAAAGTAGTAGTTGTAGTAGTGTATATATATAAAGTGTTCAAACTCTTACTTTACCTCACAGGTTTTTATGTTTAATAGAAAGAATTGTATTTTGTTAATCACACAGAAATAAAGTTTTACATATGAATTGGCAAACATAATGTTTACATATAGTTAAATTTATTTGTAAATGAATTTTAGAGACATTAATTTTATTGAATGTGTGTAGCAAAAAAAGAAAAAAATGCCAGTGTTGCCAATTTGCAGAAGAAAATCTGATCAAATTTGCCTTTAAATAAAAGGGTTAATAGCAAATCTATTTAAGACAATTTTAATTTTGGGATTTGGAATTTAGCACTGAGTTGATTATCTGACTCAACCAAACAACTTCATCATATGTTGGAATTTAGATTTACTGCATCATCAATCATTCAATATAAATATTACATTTTACGTCAAAATACTAACCATGCACTGAACTGTGTACAACAGAGCACTGGCACAGTTTGATTTTGGAGCGTTGAGTAGCAGGTAGCCCAATCTGTTAAAATATAGGATTAAATACAAAGGATGTGTTAATGAAACTGGGCAGAAACATTAGATCTAGACCCTCACCCCCCAGCAAACCCCAGTCAACACTTGTTTTCAAAAAGCCAAGTCAGAATAGGGTTAACCTCTTTGTGACAACTGCCCACATTTTGTGCTTTGACTCAATAACTTACGATTCAGAGCCTTAAAAAATATATATTAGATGCATCAGCAGAAGGAGCTAAAATATCTGCACACAATAAGCTCATTTGTGTAGTGTTACCACTTGGCATTTAGCATCAGGAATTAAAAGAAGGAAATTAAGCACTGAAATCATTAAATTGGCAACACATGTCTGTAAAATCATTTTACCAATGCTTGTTTATTATGATCATACTACATTAGTATTTTGTTAATCACACAGAAATAAAGTTTAACATATGAATTGGCGAACATAATACTAAATATAGTTCATTTATATTTGTAAATGAATTTTAGAGACATTAATTTTGTTGAATGTGTGTAGCAAAGAAAGAAAATGCCAGTGTTACCAATGTTCCGAAGAAAATCTGATCAAATTTGCCCTTCAATAAAAGGGTTAATAGCAAATCTATGTAAGAAAATTTGAATTTTGGGGTTTTGGAACTTAGCACTGAGTTGATTGTCTGACTCAACCAAACAACTTCATAACATGTTGGAATTTAGATTTACTGCGGCATCAATCATTCAATATAAATATTATGTCTTACGTCAAAATACTAACCATGCACTGAACTGTGTGCAACAGAGCACTGGCACAGTTTGGCCTTGGAGCTTTGAGTGGCAGGTAGCTGAATCTGTTAAAATACAGGATTAAATATAAAGGATGTTTTAATGAAACTGGGCAGAAACATTAGATCTAGACCCTTACCCCCCAGCATATAGGCGCCGGAAGTGGGGGGG
Organism: Arbacia lixula; assembly: GCA_963669155.1. Lineage (NCBI taxonomy): Eukaryota > Metazoa > Echinodermata > Echinoidea > Arbacioida > Arbaciidae > Arbacia > Arbacia lixula. Next base: position 4,039 of record CAVLGW020000084.1, read on the forward strand.
GGGGGGGGGGGGGGGGCTGGGCAGTCGCCCCCCAAAACAAAAAAGTGGGGGGGGGGGCAAAACATATTTTCGCCCCCCCCCCCCAAAAAAAAAAAAAAAAAAAAGTAGTAGTAATAGTATCATTGTTATTATTATCAAAAGTAGTAGTTGTAGTAGTGTATATATATAAAGTGTTCAAACTCTTACTTTACCTCACAGGTTTTTATGTTTAATAGAAAGAATTGTATTTTGTTAATCACACAGAAATAAAGTTTTACATATGAATTGGCAAACATAATGTTTACATATAGTTAATTTATTTGTAAATGAATTTTAGAGACATTAATTTTATTGAATGTGTGTAGCAAAAAAAGAAAAAAATGCCAGTGTTGCCAATTTGCAGAAGAAAATCTGATCAAATTTGCCTTTAAATAAAAGGGTTAATAGCAAATCTATTTAAGACAATTTTAATTTTGGGATTTGGAACTTAGCACTGAGTTGATTATCTGACTCAACCAAACAACTTCATCATATGTTGGAATTTAGATTTACTGCATCATCAATCATTCAATATAAATATTACATTTTACGTCAAAATACTAACCATGCACTGAACTGTGTACAACAGAGCACTGGCACAGTTTGATTTTGGAGCGTTGAGTAGCAGGTAGCCCAATCTGTTAAAATATAGGATTAAATACAAAGGATGTGTTAATGAAACTGGGCAGAAACATTAGATCTAGACCCTCACCCCCCAGCAAACCCCAGTCAACACTTGTTTTCAAAAAGCCAAGTCAGAATAGGGTTAACCTCTTTGTGACAACTGCCCACATTTTGTGCTTTGACTCAATAACTTACGATTCAGAGCCTTAAAAAATATATATTAGATGCATCAGCAGAAGGAGCTAAAATATCTGCACACAATAAGCTCATTTGTGTAGTGTTACCACTTGGCATTTAGCATCAGGAATTAAAAGAAGGAAATTAAGCACTGAAATCATTAAATTGGCAACACATGTCTGTAAAATCATTTTACCAATGCTTGTTTATTATGATCATACTACATTAGTATTTTGTTAATCACACAGAAATAAAGTTTAACATATGAATTGGCGAACATAATACTAAATATAGTTCATTTATATTTGTAAATGAATTTTAGAGACATTAATTTTGTTGAATGTGTGTAGCAAAGAAAGAAAATGCCAGTGTTACCAATGTTCCGAAGAAAATCTGATCAAATTTGCCCTTCAATAAAAGGGTTAATAGCAAATCTATGTAAGAAAATTTGAATTTTGGGGTTTTGGAACTTAGCACTGAGTTGATTGTCTGACTCAACCAAACAACTTCATCATATGTTGGATTTTAGATTTACTGCGGCATCAATCATTCAAAATAAATTTTACGTTTTACGTCAAAATACTAACCACTGAACTGTGTGCAAGGGAGCACTGGCACAGCTGCGCCTTGGAGCGATGTGTTCCGGGTAGCCGAATCTGTTAAAATATAGGATTAAATATAGAACGATGTGTTAATGAAACTGGGCAGGTAGGTCATTGGATTGACCTAATTATCAAGAAAAGGTAACCTTCTCAAAGATTCATCATGAAGGTTTTATCTCCCGATTTCACTGATGTTGACATAGATTCTAGGCCTACAAATAATATTCTCACTTCATTCTCACCTGATCGGCAAGCAGGTGACAGTGAAGTGAGAATATTGTTTGTATGTCAAAGAAATCGAGAGATAAAACCTTTGTGATGAAGTTTTGCAACATGTACCGTCGCAAGAAATATATACACATCGCTTGTGAGTTGTGTTACGCGTTTGCGATTACTGCTGCTGCATAGAGTACAAGTGCAAGTGACGCGTGTAGCGGTATCCTCAGGGCGCAGCGGGGCCTAGTAGGTAAGCACTATATAGGTACCAATCCTGCAGATGCAAGCTGAAACCCTAATCCTAACCATAACCCTAACCCTAACCCTAATCCTAACCCTAATCCTAATCCTCATCCTAATCCTATGAATATTTAAGAATATTTATGAGCTTGCGTCTGCAGGATTGGTACCTATTTAGTGCTTACCGGCTAGTAGTATTGGATATAACCACACGCGTGTGGCCACATGTATGTGGCTGTACATACACTGCCTATAACATAAAAACTTTCTTACCACGTATGACCAGCATTTGATAGTAGTCTAGGCCTAGGGCTAGGCTATAGATTTCTAGATCTAGAGCCTTTTAAGTAACAAATTTATCATACGTTAAAATGACAGAACGGGGCTTCACTGCAGAATCATTCACAATAAAAGAAATAAATAGGTTTGTCAGAAAGTCGTACTCACCGGTACGGTAACCACTGAAAACATCGGCCGATTACGGTATGTTGTTTACGTTTCAGCAGCACGCACACATATGCATATATGCATGCAGCCAGCGCATGAGTAAGTACGTACCGTATACCGTACCATACCCGGTCGACGGTCGGCATGATGGCATGCATGCTTTGTATTTCGCTGACCCGAGAGAGGTAAAAGGGACTGGGAACTTCGAAGCTATACTCAGGGCTGCGAAAAGGAATGCCAAAAAGTTACGAATTGTAAAAAAACTTTAAATAATGCGAGCAAAATACCACAAACAACCCCCCTCATGACAATCTGTGAACAATTTAACCATGTTTAGAAAAAATTCCAGCTCGATTGAGTGGAAAACCACGGAGAAAAGCTGCGTCAAACAAACGGAAGGACACACAAGATTAGCCAAATTATAGTAAGGATTATAGTAAGGATGGTCTTGTAGGATGAGAGAACGATACGAGAAATTTTAAAGGAGAGAAATTAACCTGATTGAGAGAGCCATATATTTATCAGGTAGAGAGAGAGAGAGAGAGAGAGAGAGAGAGAGAGAGAGAGAGAGAAATACAAGAGACATTTATGATCGAGTATCATAGAGCTGTGTTTAAAATAGCTCTATGTCGAGTATACACGTATATCAATTCGTGGTAGGGTCCATGGTCCTCCCGTCTCAGTGTGAGCGGACCGTTTCATACTCGCACACTCGTAAGCTAGCTGCGGATTCCGCTGAGCGCGAGCTCGCTGCCCGCAAAAAAAAATGAAAAATGAAAAATGAAAAATGAAAAATACTGCTGCAGTGATGAATTGAATCTTATTATTCGACTCGTAACATTTTTGCTCCATTTGTTTCGATTGGGTTAGTTTGGTGCAAATGGTGGTGATGATAACACTTCGTTAATGACGATCTTAGTTTAGTAGGTTTTTTTGCTATTCAGTATTATAATGTAAATCAATCATGATGATGACGATGAAGATGATGTTAATGCCGGTAATATGATGATGATGATGATGATGATGATGATGATGATGATGATAGTGATGACGATTACATGACAACCATGATCATGATCCAGATAGCGATGATGGAGCTTGGTGGGCTATATATGGTGATGGTGAGGGTAATGATTTTTTTTATTTTGTATTTTTTTTAATGATGGCGTATGTCATGTCCATACGACGTCATTACTGCCCTTATGATGATTACTAAAATCGGGTGATTATTTAAGAAATGAGAATGATGGAGGTGATAATTGATTTTATTTTATAAAAAAAACACTAATTTCCCTTCAAACAAACATTTAACTTCATACATTTTCTACACTTGTAACTGTCCATACTACGTTGAACATTTGGAAAATTATACCAAAGCATAACTTAACACTAATCAGTCCTCCTTTTGAAAATAATACACTATGATTAATTTAGTGTGAAGGCCGGCGATGAAAATGATGATGGCGGACCATGACGATAATCATATACGCTGATGGTGGTGATGATTCATGATGATGACGACGATGAAACGATCGATGGTCGTGAATTCGTGATTGACACTTTGAGTAGTGATTAAAACAAATAAAACTTAGTGTAGGCCCACATGATGTTGATGATGTCGGCAATGACGATGGACATGAACTGAATGAAACTGTATAGGCCTACATTAATATTCGCTGATGACATTTTCAAGCCTGAGATGTCATGTAACTTAAGCCAACGTTTTTAATAGGCCCTATATGTATGAACTAAATTAGAAGGCCTATACAGAAATGAGTTCCTCGTCAAAATACTCATTTTAGTTATTGTACCCCTCTAGTTCTCTCAAAAGTTCAAGTTACATGATATTTCAACCAATTCAATTAATGCTAAGTTACGCAAGAAAATTCCATGAATGTCATGATAACTCTAGGCCTACTTATATCTGTATTTATGTTGGTCCTGAGATACCTTGCCAATCAAAACAAAGTCAATCCATTGGCCTACTCTAACCATTTAACGGGCCTATCACTAAATTTACTAATCTTCCCTGTCCATCACCGCTATCATTCGTAGATTATGTTTTTGGTCAAAGCTGTTATAAAGTACATAAAATATGAAGAAAAAGATAATTTCACTCAAGTTTAGCCTGAAACATTGTCTGTGACGATTTATGAGAACAACTGTTCGCAATCTCTCTTGTTAAATCATGTTTAGGCCTACTTATCACGTTGTGAAGATTGAATTATGAAAGCCTGTGATAATTTTTGTGATGCTAAAAACGTGTTTCTCTTTAAATATAACCCCCAAAATAGAAGAGATCCGTGAAAGGGGCAAACATTGGATGTGTTGATCGTTTTTTGTTTTTTTTTTTGTAAAAAAAAAAAAAAAAAAAAAAAAAAAAAAAGCTTTCTGTAATGGCGGTAGGGCCAAGGATGTATCTCTGGACAATAGTTTGTGTACTTTGATAATCCCCAGGCACTGGTTTGTATTTTCATCGTTGGTAAAAAAAAATCAATTTGTATCTTTTTGTTTTATTTTTGTGCCTTATCGTTGGATCGATCAATGATTCAATAACCCCGGCATGCAGAGTGTCTGGAATGGAAAGATCGAGAAAGGGGTACACATCAGCTCTACACATTACATGTAGTCCCATACCTTACATATGCTTTTTTACGAGCTGATCATGGAATGCTGGAAATCACATTTGTAGCAAGTTTGAAAATTACTGAATAGATGAAAAGTAGAGGATACTCATTCAATAGAACAAGTAAATCACAGTATATACGATTGCATTCCGTATGAATCTGTCTCCGAAACTGACAACATTTGTATTGTGCAACACTGCACCGGAATTGGCCAATCAGCGTGCGTTCCAGTCACAATAATTACTCGCCGTATTTCGTACGTATTACTCCCTCCACTCCCAATTATGTCTTCCCGGGAAATAATGGGGGTTTCTTAGCTTCCCAGCTTAAATATCACCATTGTACGATATCTTGTCCATTCCTCCCCAGTTCAAATACATGATATGTTAACAATAATGAAATAAACACCGCCATTTGCTCATATTTTGAAGGAATCTGCAAGCAATTTTCCGCTAGTTACGAAGAGACGCAAGCGGGAGGAAGTGGTCACGTGACCGAATTGAACCAATAGGGTCAATGGATTCCGAAGCATAAGAAGGATTTTTTGCTGATCCGCCATTGCTGTCGCTCGGAAAGCTCGGTGGTGTGATTTTGAATCTTGACCGTGGAATGGACACCAAGAGCCATCCGGCGCTGCAGGGCTGTCGGCAGCAAGTAGAGATTTCTTCTTGAGGGTATAAAGCTAATATTTTTGCCTTTTGTCCTCTAAATTCATGTAAAATTAATGAAAGTACATCAGATAATGAACGGACATATCCTTGTCTGTAGTCACGTATTGGGTTACTCGTTGTATCTTTGTGATGCACGTATGACAGTCTGGCTTTATTCGCTCAAATTCATCTAAACCGTTTATATTTTTTATCTGAATTTTATATCAGAAGTGACACAAGTAACTAGAGGTAGTTTTCGTGCTAGTAATAGTGAAGTATAAAGTAATATTAAGTGCTAAAATTGAGCCCGAATGTTGCTGCAATGGGGAACAGGTAGTGTAGGTCGCAATAGACTAGACTTGCATGACTTGAGTTACATGTGTGGGCCTGTGGCCAGTGTTATTTTCTGTGTTGCATGCATGTGTGTGCAGAATGTGATGGCCTGGACTGAAGGAGAGATGTTATATTGACTACTGTTTCTGGTTGACGTATCGTACATGCCACAGCCAAAAAGATCAGCCTTAGATCTCGAGTGTAAATTCATTGCCTTACAAGAACGATGCGCTTTGGATGAGCGAGCCAGCAGTGCGACATGTATGATATGAATTTTATGATGCGGGTGCCTCAAACCGGCCCCCTTGTTTTCTTTCGAATATTTTCATTCCAAGATAACCAAATAAAATTTCACGCACAAATCAGCAAAAAAATGCTCTTTAAAAAACTATTTTGGTTGAAGATTAATGATAAAATTTCGGAGAAATTGCGCTTTGAATATCGCTCGATAAATCATCGCACATTCACATCACTGAACCTTGAAACCAGCCCCTACCGATAATGTGCGATATCTCCGTCAATCCGACGAGTACAGTGTCAACATTTCACCAGTATTGCGTCTCGATCATGCTCATTTGATCATTCCAGTGCAGTGAAAATTGATGGGAAAGTTTCGGCGATCGACGAGAAAATCGGATCTACGTACGCAAATTGAAAAACAGATGTTTCGAACGAAAATGTGCAATTGCCAAATATGTGCACATTTTGTCTAATTTTGCTTCCGAAAATCCTGCATTTTGTTTACTAATGCGTAAATACACAATAAATCGCGCATCCAACCTTCGATAACGCGCACTGAGCAGAAATACGTGGGGGCCGGTTTGTGGACCACTCTATACGTACGAGTAGGAGCCAGGAGGCAAGAGTAGACTGTCTGAAAGATGAATTTGAAACAAAGCAGATAATATGATTAATACTATGGCTAGGTGATGAATGATTTCATATGTGTCCTTTGTGCACATTAGAGTGCATTTTAAAGTGATGGTGCATATGCGCGAATTAAGTTTACATGTAGTCGAGACTAATTTAGTTGCATTAAGTGCCTTTGCTGGAAATTAAGATGAATGCACTGTCCCTCGGGATACTTCAAATAAATGCCGCAATGAATTAGGCATAGTGGGATGAGCATTTTGTCGAGTGAGCGATGTGTTAAAAAATCCCAGAGGTGCTTCTGATGAACCGCCTTTGATTTTGTATACAGGTTTATCGTTTCTTCGAGAGGAATTTACCTTTGATTTACAGTTTATAAAACGTGATACCTTGAGCCTTATTCAAAACTGTAACACGCACCTTTAAGACTGTGCGATATGTTCAAGTTATTGATTATTGTTTTTTTTTTTTTCAGAAAGGAAAGAAGACTTACAGAACTGGCAGCCTTTTGAATTGGCTTATACTTGCAACAAATCACTGTGGTGTTCAGCAAGTGTTACGCCAAAGTAAAGTTGTAATTCCACAATGAAGACAGATGTGAGTATATTTATCTTCTATACATCTTAAGTTTACACATACACATTGCTTGTGTGACAGATAAGCAGCAGACAATAAACTGGGACACTTTTTCCTCCCGGTGAATGCCATGATATTCTACTTGTTATGTATTTTGATGGATATAACGGGCATGCATGAAGACTCTTCACTGCACTTTCCCGTGCACTGAAAGGAAGCAGAATAGCCTCTGCCCATTTCCTAACCCTACCCTAACGCTCAACTATTGACATGCGCCGCAAATCGTCAGTTTGGTTCGCTTATTGTGGACATAATGCTTTCAAAGTAAAAAATTTCTACTCATATACACTCACGAACTTCCTGGACAACCAGCAAACCCTGTAGAATCCTGATTTTAAAATTAAAATGAGAAAAAAAAACGTGATTATCCAGGCCTGTCAAAATGTTCCAATGTTGTAGCAGCGATCTTGGAAAGTCGAAAATAGACTGCGCATGCGCGGTGTCGGCGCAGCAAACATGAATATTCATATGGGGTGACAGATTGTAAACAAACGCACATCCTTGCCCTGGTTGACGGCAAAACATGGACCTCCAGAGAGAGATTGCATCAACTGTGAGAGATTTAAATCTGAAATACGAATTGAAAAATGGACAAGTAATGCTACTAGTCCATGCCCTAAATGGGAGGAACACCCTGGGCGTACTCCCTACGGGGTATGGTAAAAGCGATTGTTTTGATCTTCACCATTTGGTTAAGAAAAAGGTAGGAGGGGCCTCTTTTTTTCTTTTTTCTTTTTTCTTTTTTTTTTTGGTACAAGTAGCTGGACTAGTAGCATTACTTGTCCGTTTTTCAATTCATATTTCAGAATTAAATCTCTCACAGTTGATACAATCTCTCTCTGGAGGTCCATGTTTTGCCGTCAGCCGGGGGCAAGGATGTGCGTTTGTTTACAAACTGTCACCCCATCGCTTCATGCATATTCATTAATCTCTCTGCAAAGCCTGAATATTCATGTTTACTGCGCCGACACCGCGCATGCGCAGTCTATTTTCGACTTTCCAAGATCGCTGCTACAACATGGGAACATTTTGACAGGCCTGGATAATCACATTTTTTTTCTCATTTTAATTTTCAAATCAGGATTCTACAGGGTTTGCTGGTTGTCCAGGAAGTTCGTGAGTGTATATGAGTAGGAATTTTTTACTTTGAAAGCATTATGTCCAAAATAAGCGAACCAAACTGACGATTTGCTGCGCATGTCAATAGTTGAGCGTAGGGATCCGCCGCTTCGCGGCGGAGCCCTGTAGGGTTACCCATTTCCCATCTCAGGCCCGACTATAAGCACTAAGCTCTACATATGGGCGTTTTTGTGATATTTTACTCCCAAGCTATGGAACCTGATTAGCGCAATTGCAGGATTAATGGTGTAATTCTTATATTAGACTCGTAATCTGAGCTCAACAGTCGATTTTAATATGTTTACAAGTCTGTTTTAGGTCGAATGTTCTCAGAACTGTTATCCCATTGGTGCTTGATGTGGTTGTATAAAGTGCAGGACCATTGTGGTATAATGCGCTGGGTAAAATGTGGCCATATTCGCATGATATCTGGAGAAGTGAATGCGGATCAGCCATCTACTCGTCTTTTGTGCATCTTTGCCCCCTTGTGCAAACTTTGTGCACATTATTCACACATGGCACACAAATACACATGTGTTTTTCACTACGTGCAAAACCAATCATTGGAAAAGGCTACAACAAAGCTCTGTCCTTTTACATGTATCATGCACGCCATACACTTGTATGTTTATGCTTAAAATGCGAAGGTCTGTACCACTTGCTTTTTTGTCAAAGCTATAATCCCATAACTTCTGCTTTCTGGCAGTGTCTAGTCAGGAGTTAACCGTACTGAGATTGAGTAGTGAAAATTCCTGATTTGTTGCCAAGCCTGTATTGTTTCTGCTGCATCAAGTAAAAAAAAATACTTCATAGTGCAGAAAAGTGTTCTTTAATAGTATATTTTCATGTGATAACAGTTTCCTACAAAGGGAAACAATTGATAGGAGAACAGTACTGAAGCACAGCATTTGAATAAGAAAGTTAGCCCGATCACGCAGAGATGGTTTAATAGACTAAGTGTAGTGTAGTTGTACAATACTAAGAGTGAATGAAAGGGAACTTCTGTGGCAATTGCTCCTGATGTTATTTTCAGAGCTTGTGCTTATTTTTAAGCCTGAGTCATATCGATTTTTTCAGAAACCGGTGTTCGATGGCTTTGCGCCGATCGAACATCGATGCATCGATACATGACGTCACCCAGCCACTGCCAAGAGCCAATTTATGAATGAAAATATAGTAAGCATACGCAGTGCAATCCTTCCATTTCCCCACATAAACAAGCATGCAATTCTCTATCACCTCGTACCAAAATTGACCTAGAATTTCACTTTCCTATATTTTATATGAATTATGATAGGTAACCTTGGAGAATCTATTTTCTCACCGATACTGCACATGTAAGCGAATTTCGATTACTTCTTGTTTTTCCGTCAAAATCTTACAAATTAGCGTCAATATGGCATCGTATACATGTATGTAGGTTGGAATCTGGAGAGTCTATTGCAACGTAAACGGGCAGAAAGTCAATCAGCTTCCGGGTTGCGATTTTTTTTTTTCGTAACCCTAATGCGTCGAAAAATCGCTTCCGGGTTTCGGACAACGTGACTGGATATTGTATCACTGTTTTGGCGACCACATGGTTATGACGTGATCTACGCGATGCACCAATCAGTGGTCTCCGAATCGCTGTACGGAGACGCTCTATTAGTCTGTACGTCGGCAGCGTGTATGCAAATGAGCCTTACGCACGATTGCCACTGTATTTCCGGGTTTTCACAACACACGATGCTATCCGTTGTACAAAGTCTATGGACAATTGTTTGTTGTGGCGTTGCGCTGTATAGTAGTGAACGAATCAAATCCAAGTAGTATGTAGTAGCTGCTTGATCATCGAGCGACCTGTTCATTCTCTTGATGCGTTACCTGCAAAACTCACAAAAGAGAGTAGGAACCAAGTAAGCAAATTAAAATTGTGAAAATATGAAGATAAATTGTGTATAACAGGACTATCAAACAAAAGATTTTGTGTTTTCTAGTCAATTTGGTAATTTCGTCGATGCATCGAATTCATCAAAACGAAATCGGAGTTCGACTTCTTCGATCGAACACCGGCTTAATAATCGATTCGACTCAGGCCTACTTATTTTGAATTCACATGCTATGCATACCATTCACAAACACTTTTAGCCCCACAGATATCACATTAGTGCGCAAACATCTCGCACTACACGATGCTTATGTAGGGACATTGATTTTCGCGATTGCACATTATGTTATTACCAATTTCATTTAATTAATGGAAAATCACTGTCTCTCCACATGTAATTTCACACTTTTTGTGTCTTTTTTACCATATTGAAAATAATCTTTGCAAGGGCCCTATGTGCATGTACTTCACATATTATCAATGATGTGAAAGACGGATGTATGATTTGAATGAAAGCATTGAAAAGTAATATTCTAAAGGTGTCATGTTTGACAGTAGAATGAATAAATTCCATTATTTTGAGCGCGTTCTTCGATCATTCAAGCAATACGTGAAAAACAATACTTTGTAGTATGTCTCAAAGGCTCAGCTCTAAATTTAAGTTGACACGAACATTGATATCGTATCACAACCTGAATGTACTAGACTTATGTCTGGACAACCAGCCTAAAACTGTTTGACATTACAAAGTTATTATAAACCCACTGAAAGTAACTTTTAATTTACAGCTCCATATTCTGTTCTTACAAGTTTTTAAAAGCTATTTTCTTCTATAACATCATTTATAGCTAAGTTCATACGTGTGTCTTAGGCTTGCAAAATGGATAAACCTTTTATTCTGGAGTAATAACGATGAACCCTACATGTTTTAACTTGAAACTGATATTGATTCAGACTCTGTACATTTCTTTTGTTGATGTATGATATTCATGTTCTCTTTAGTTCCTTTAGTTCAGTGTATGATCATGCCTGTATTCCATGGTGATTAGTGTGTGTATGTATGGTTCTTACCATCTTGCAGAGTGAAATGGCCTCGCCTACAGGCCAGTCTCATGGTAGGCAGTCAGGGAGGCAAACCAACCAATTGCAATATCTTCAGAAAGTGGTGATGAAGGCACTATGGAAACACCAATTTGCCTGGCCATTTCATCATCCTGTCGACCCATCCAAACTTGGTCTCCCGGTGAGTTATTTGTGTACTGCAGCTTGTTATTGCTATGATTCTTGTGTTTTATTTTTAAGGAAGTATCTTAATTTCATATAATTTGAATGGTTTAGAGAGAAAAAACAATCTCCAGAATACAGAAATCAGTTTTTTTGTGTTTTTTTTTTCTTCGGGGGGGGGGGGGGGGGGGGGGGGGTCTTTGAAGAGAAAATATACTACCCATATTGGACAAAACAGACATCTCTAGGAAAAGTTATTACCATTATTATTTACTAGTGGTTAAGTTAAGTAGTTAGTCCAATATTGTACAAATTTATATGATTTCTTTCTTCAGTGGCATAAGATATTTTGACAAATATATATGTATTTTGTTTGTGTGTCGTACAGGATTACTTCAACATAATCAAGACGCCAATGGACCTTGGGACGATCAAGAAGCGACTGGAGAGTGTCTACTATCACAGTGCAAAAGAATGCATCTCAGATTTCAACCTCATGTTCACAAATTGCTATGTATATAATAAACCTGGAGAGGTATGTTGACATTTCATTTCATCTCACTTGTAAAGTTGCATCAAGTGAGATAAACCTTAGTTCCTACATGCAGGTGCACCGTTGACAAAAGAAAGTTGCATTCAAATTTCCCAAGCAAAACGGCCCCGAACACTTGTAATATAACCAACAAGAAATACATGGGACAGAGCAATACATAAGATAGATTTTGTCCCTGTAGAATATCAGCAAGATATTACTACTTCTAAAACAATGCTACATTTTGTCACATTTTTGTTTGAAGGAAAATCGCCCCCAAAACGGTGTAGCCACCCTTTCACTTGGTAATGAGAAGTCGGCCACTAAAAGGAAATGTGAACCAACACTAATCATGCATTGTTTCTTGTGTCACATTGAGTTCCATGACTTCAATATCAATCTCAACACACCCAAATCATATAATGATTTGCTTCTCAATGTCTCTGCTACACCTTTCAAGTCACATTCTTCTGCATAGATTACAAAATACCACTTCTACCATTGCACCCTATTTCTCTAGGATGTTGTTCTGATGGCGCAGGCCTTAGAGAAGCTCTTCCTAACAAAGGTGGCGCAAATGCCACAGGAGGAAATTGAATTGCCACCGCCATCAAAGCCAGGCTTGGGCAATGACATTTCAGGACCAGGGAGAAATAGGAGGAAAGGCAGAGGAGGAGGCAGGGGAATAAGTGCAAACTCAAGTGAGTGCCACATTACCTCTGTGATATAAATACTTTATTACTTTTGCACTGTAGAGTATTGTATATATGCATGCAAATTGAAGTTACAATGGCATAACCGTCTTACGATGACGGTTATGCTCAGTTCCATAAACTTGCTGATCAATTTAAATGAGACAATTAGCGACATCACCTTACAATATTGACTTAGTTTATGTAACCTCGACGGGCAAGAAGCAGAGTCCTTACCTTTGGTTTGGGCAGTGAAAGCTAACTTAAATCAGTTGAGGTTAGAGAAAACTGCTACTCCATGTTAATCCCAACCTTTCTCTATTGAATAGAATGAGTTGATTCATGCCATGGAGACATTGAAACATTTCTGCATGTACCATCTGATTGATTGTCTTGTCTACCTTGATTTGATATTACTTAGTGAATTAGTATTTAGAATGCATGTTTGCTGTTGAACAATATATACATTAAGTTTCTTGCTGCAATAAACCAATGATACTTTTGTTCTGCAGGGTTGGGTATTCAAAATTCTACAGACCTGTCACCTGTACTCAATGCAACGCCGCCGCCACCCGCGCCAACGAAGAACACATATGTCGCTCCCCTTGCCATGAAGTCACCCACAGCGACGCAGCCTTCTACAGAACTTCCCGTCCTTCCGCCAGGGGCAGCCAGCACGCAGCTCACCCCCGCCAGCCTCGCAACCTCGTCTCTCGTCTCTACTCCTCCTGCAGCAACTCCGGTAGTGGAACCAACCAAGCAGAACTCTCTTCCAGGACCACCTAAGGTCAGGTCACCATCCAAGGTGACTTTAGGGAGCTGGAGTTGATATTTGGGATAGTTGTGAATCATGAGTGGTTAAATTTATATGATGGGCATATTGCACAATAGCTTAATTTATTTAGATATTTCCTGATGTACTGCCTCTTATCCACTCTATTTACTGCATTTTACCTTTTTAAAAGCCTTAAAAAGTTGTATTGATGAAATGCAAAGAGCACCGAGGATAAGCCGAAACCCAAGAAACAAAAGTGAGTGATGTTTTTGGCATGTAGATTGTAGGGCAATAAAATTAAAGTGTGCGTCATTCCTGTACAGCTCATCTTGGAGTATTTGGGCAAGGTTGCATACTGCTCTCCCAGTGTTCTAAGTTACTACAATTCTCCCTATTGCATATAGCTCTCCGAATCTGAATGCGTGTGGCGCCCCAATATTTTTACCTTTAATTCTTGGGATATGAACTTCAGTTTCACGAACATTCTAAAGCCATTGTCTTGCTTGTGTCTTTTCATTCATTCTTTTATGGCCAAGTCCATCCACAATCAATGTTGAGGTAGGCAAAAACATTACCGTGAGTGATTGGTGGTATTTTTTTCAAGTCCTTCGTCCATGTAACAACCCTTCCACTTCAATATTATGAGGTTTACGAGGGTTGAAATTGCAAATTCTGTGCGTTATTGCATAAATTGAATTCGTACCAAACTCTTACCAGAAGTATACGTCCCAAGAGCAATTGCTCAGATATCGGTATTGTGAGGACTTCAATTTACTGATATACTGCCTCTTATCCACCCTATTTACTGCATTTTACCTTTTTTAAAGCCTTAAAAAAATGTTTTGATGAAGTGCTGAAGTTTTGTCATGTCAACATTAAGAGGAGAAAAGTTAGTTGGAGGAATTTTGTGATGTAGGTGACCACAAGGTGGAGATGACCCTATTTGATATTACACCAAAGTCATCAGAGGTCAAAGTTCTTTCCAGCCAATAAAATAATCCTTTTCACAAAATTGTGATGGAACTGATTTTATTTTCGATGATGATCAACAGAGGTCTAAAATCATTTCAGTCGAAGATTGTAGATTTTTCTGTGCATGATTTTTGTTCCTTGATACTTACTATCTGAAACTTATATATCTTTGCAGACAAAAGGTGCGCGAGGAGTGAAGAGGAAAGCAGACACAACCACACCCATTACTGTCATTGAGCCACCCGAACCTGTGGCCATGCCCATGGAGGAATACCACATGACGCCCTCCAAGGCAGCTAAAATCCAGAGCAGGCGGGAGAGCAGCAGGAGAAACATCAAGCCACCCAACAGGGAACTGCCTGAGTCGGACCAACACCAGAAAGGAAAGAAGGGCAAACTCACATCACAGCTCAAGTACTGCCTTGGTGTCATCAAAGAACTCATGTCAAAAAAGCACTCGGTAAACATCTGCTGTATGATTCCTTACCTTTTGCTGCGTGTAGAAAACATGTCTGCTCGGCATCCTGATTATCAGTCTTAGACTGGACAGTGTTTTATTGTTCCATGCTTTATTACAATAATTGGTTTGCAGATCTTACATTTTGAGCTTTGTTTCCTCAGTGGGCAAGGTGTAGAGTCCTTTGGTTTGGGCAGTGAAAACAAACTTAAATCAGGTTAGAGAAAACGTGTACTCCATGTTAATCCCAACCTTTCTTCATTGAATAGAATGAGTTGATTCATTTCTTCATTGAATAGAATGAGTTGATTCATGCCATGGAGATATTGAAACTGCTGTACAGTGTACCATGTAATCTGAATCATTATTTGTTTGTCTTAGATACCTCTTTTGTGCCTCATTGGCTTAGGTTTTCAATTGTAAGAAAGCAACAGGCATCTGAGAGCACTATTTATCAATGCTGATTTTCACAGAAGGCAGTAGCAGATAGTCGTCTTACTCGTCTAGATTCACACATGTTTGTATTCATATTCTTTTACAGGCATATGCATGGCCATTCTTCAAACCAGTAGATGCAGAAGTACTAGGGCTTCATGACTACCATGACATTATCAAGACGCCGATGGATATGGGTACAGTAAAGGTAAGAGGAGTCTTTTTCTTTTCTGGAGGGTGATGATGTAGATTGTTCCCATTATTTTTATCTCCCAGTCTGTGATTCAGTCATGAAAGTATAGGAGAATTGTATATTTGAATGTCGTCTGCTGAACAACACATACTTTCGTAAAGCTCTTTTAAAGATGTGAACCGTGAACTATTGATACAATCTACAAACATGTACAAATTACATCACTGATTTGATTGGATAAAACTGTACCTCGACGGGCAAGAAGCAGAGTCCTTACCTTTGGTTTGGGCAGTGAAAGCTAACTTAAATCAGTTGAGGTTAGAAAAAAATGCTACTCCATGTTAATCCCAACCTTTCTCCATTGAATAGAATGAGTTGATTCATGCCATGGAGACATTTATATTTTTATGCCCCTGCGGTTTAGGTAAAACATTGAACTAAGTGACAATTGACGTGTTTGCAAGACTTATGACTACAGATAAAATTATTAAATGGGACTGTGGACTTCCAAAACAAAAGAATGATATTTTTGAAATGATAGTGATCTAACATATTCTTGATTGCAATTGTATTAGCTACCATGAAATGTAACATAACTAATCAAAGCATCACCTTTGTTTATTTATGTTACACTCATTCACTGCAAGTTAGGAAGCAAGGGAATGGTTCAAAAAAAATTTATGCCTCTGCCATGAAGTGGCCGGAGGCATTATTTTCCTGTTCTTTATTCCTTTCCTTTTTGTAAATTATGAGAACATTACTGAATTGCATATTTATGACACTGTTTACTTGATACTTTATAAACGTTTTCTTTCCTTTTGTCAGTCTTAATTAGAACCAAAGTGGGATTCTCTTCTCCTAATTTTCTTGCCTCGCTTATTCTTGCAACAGATGAAACTAGAAAACAGAGACTACAAGAATGCGAATGACTTTGCTGCAAACGTGAGGCTGATATTCACAAATTGCTACAAGTACAATCCACCGGACCACGATGTTGTAGGAATGGCAAGGAAATTACAGGTGAGTTGAAGAAGATTCATTCTCTCTTTTGCCTGCTTAAATCTCTTTGAATCTGTACAATAGAAATGTGTTGCAATATTATTTTGCCCTCTTTAAAAAAAAAAATGAGCGGGGCCGTCTGAAAAGGAAAATGCTCATAGTTCATAGGTACAGTGGTGTCTTTACTGGAATTGTGTTTTGTGTTTTGATTCGTCAAAGTGGAATAGCAAATACATATTTTGGAAAGGCAGGTATTTTACAATACCCACACAGCCTGATTTGGAATGAAGGTGCGTCTTTGGTATTTTGCTCTCCTAGTACCTCAAGTAATTTGTGTAAAAAAAAGATGTGGCACGTGGTGAGAGAGTGATTCAATCCATTCTGCATCATCCAACATTTCTGCCATCATAAGCATGGACTGACTTCTCTTCCCACCCTGTCTTATCAGAATGTGTTTGAAGTCAAGTTTGCCAAAATGCCTGATGAGCCTCTGGAGCCGTCAGAGGTGGAGAGTGACTCAGAGACGAAGATCGATCCCAAGATTATGGACAGCCGGTCAGACTCCGCCTCCAACAGCAGCTCAGACTCCGAAGACAGCGAGGAGGAGAGGGAAAAGAGACTGGAGGAATTACAATCGCAGGTGTGTAGATCACAGTTAAGTAGGCCTGCGCTAAGGAATACACTTGTCATGGGATATGACAGCTACAATGGCAGCACTCACTTTGCATATGTTCAAAGAAACAGCATGTTTTCATTGTACAGTTTACATCCTATATTAGGTACCCCAAAGTAACAATTTGACATCTTTAAGTTAAGTCACAGGTGCAAAGTGCTACAAGAGTTTTATAATATGCAGGACATACCTCTTTATTAATACTGAAACAACACCCTATTCTCAATCACAACATTGGTAGTTGCCCGCTATTCAATGAAAGGCTCCTGACTGGATTTCAAAGACGTTATTATTTACAATTGTCGTAAGCATTCATCGTATGAATTCACCATTTTGTTACTATTTTGTATTGCTATGAAATGGTATTATCCAGGCGGGGAAAAAAGTATTTGCATGGGCAATGTCGAAGCTAATGTCTTGAACCTAACACCCTGAAGATATGAAATATGTTTGCATAAGCATTTTTTTTTTAACTGGGGATCTTTATTGTGTGTGATTGCTAAATCAGCCTGAATCCACTTGCAATTTTATCACTGGTATGATTCATCATTGGTATCATATCCCCTAGGTGTTCAGTATCAACAAACATTACAAGCTACTTTTTATTTTGTGTGCAAAGATTGTTACTATTTGATGTAATGTTTTAATAATTGGCCCAGATGTTCCGTTGTGTGTTGAGAATCAAGTTAGAATTCGTCTTTACTGAATTTCCCAATGATACAGTAAGTATTCTAAGAAGAAGAATTAATAGTTATGTGAGAAATTAATGCATTTCCTTCTCTCATTTCTTCTGGATACAGCTCAAGGCAGTTCACGAGCAGCTGGCAGCATTATCATCACAAACGCATCGGAAAAAGAAGAAAAAAGACAAGGACAAGTCCAAAAAGAAAAAAGACAAGGACCTTGAGAAAGAAAAGGAAGAACTTGAAAAAGCAAAGGAGTTGGAAAAGCAAAGGGAAAGGGAAAGAGAAGAGCTGAAGGAAAAAGAGAGGAGAATCCAAGAAGAGAAGGCCAAAGATGAACAAGAACAGAAGAAATCGACAACGAAGAGGCCAAGGAAAAACGCAAAGAGCACCGAGGATAAGCCGAAACCCAAGAAACAAAAGTGAGTTATATTCTTGGCATGCAGATGTCCTTGTAGGACAATCAAATAACAGTTTGTGTGATTCTTGTAGAGCTCATCTGAGAGTATCTGGGCAATGCAATGTTGCATATTGCTTTGCCAGTGTTGTAACTTACTGCAATTGTGACTTCAATGGAAACGGGCAGTGAGCTCTCAGCATTGTGGTATTGCCATCTTACAATTGTTGCAGAGCTGTATGTAACACAGCCCAGGAATTTGTTAATATTTCTGCTACCAGACTCACTGAAAAGATCTAATCAACTGATATAAGTTCCTCAATTCTTTATGAGGATATTAACCCCAATACTCCCAGGAAGAGGGCATTCTGGCTCCCCCCCCCCCCCCCCCTCAATATTTTGGTGCAAATTTTTTTTCTCTGATCCTTCCCACCCTTTTATGGACAAAATCAGGAGCTTTTCCATTTTATGTAAATACTTTTCTAGTAGGTATCATTGTTTCAAATAGTGTTAGTAATTACCACACACACATTCACACATTCACCCACACCCACACCCAAATAGCAAAAAAAGCTTGACTAAAAACAGAGAAATACATAAGAAAATTGAAAAACAATGTGAATGAACATTTCTGATTTTTCAAAAAAAGATATATTTCTACAAACACAAGAAGGAAGCATGAAATTCATACCAATTACTCTTGGATTCAACTTGACCTCGCTTCTTGCCAGACACAAAGCAAAAAGCATTAGCTTTTAAAATATGGTAGCCCATTTACAAAAGTGATGTAATTCTGCAGGAATCAGCAGTGTACCATAACGATAACTTGTATAAAATCTCAGTCATAGCTTTACAAACCTTTTCAGGAAAAGTGATAAAGAATAGTTTACGTTGAGACAGAGTTTCATAGAGACCATAGTTTACATACATAAACAGTATTGCAGAGAACAGCATTGCCAGGCTACACACTGCTAACCTCACCGCAGACAGTGTGGTGCAGAGGACTGCAATGTGTGCTACTTACAGTCTCTGATTCTAGGCTACAGGAACGATGGAGATTTTGAAGGACCTGTTCAAAACCTACTCAAAATCTATGAATTACTTTCTAGAATACTTTCTATGAGCGGTCTGATTAAATATCTTGGTGATCATTTTGCAGTAGTAGAAGAGGCGGAGGCAGAAAGAGTAAAGTTCCAACGACGGGCCAGCCAGAAAGTGAAGACGAGGACATGGCCAAACCAATGTCGTACGACGAGAAGAGGCAGCTTAGTTTAGACATCAACAAATTACCAGGTATTTCTACAGTGTATTTCATATTCATATTTGCTCAAAAAGAGTGGCAGACATCTGTCTTATGTTCTTACAAATTGAAGGATTTTAGATTCTGCTCGGCAATGATACGTTCAAATTCTTCGCAAGTGGTGGTAAGAAAATGTGTTCAACTGGAAGAAGGCCGGGGGACTGATGTTGGGATAAAGTGATGATAACCCTCATGCGTGTCATTTGACTGCAACTTCTGTTACCTCTGCCATTACTTGGTGTGGGCGTTTTGCTCCCATTTTGTGTGGCTAAGGGAACCAGGACTGTACACATGATACAAACTGGCATCTGATTATTCAAGCAATCAATTAAAATTTGATTAGAAGGCTGTTACTTATGTTTAGTCATCTTAACCATTATTCTTATGCAGTTGCATTGTGTAGCGTTTTTGCCTGAATCATGACTGGTACCTATTTATTACAGTGTTGCTTGTAGTATCAAGTGCATGACAATGTGTGTTGAACATGTGTGTATAAATTTGATTCTTAGTGATTCTCTCAGTAATGCTCTCTCATTCAAAAGTAATGGTCTCTCATTCAATAGTTCATCCTTGTCTATTTGCACAGGTGCTTCTATCAATTTCATGTTTATTTTGTGAGTGGGAATGGCTGCAATAACTCCATTTTTTATTACTTTAATTTCAGATTCTCTTTATTTACAAATCTTTCAGACTATGTGCAGTCAGTGTGTGTTACTACTTGCTCTTTGTTTCCTAGCCCATCTGAATTTGCTCTTACTTAATTTGTGGTTCTTGTGTGTTTCTATCCTAAGGGGACAAACTTGGAAAGGTTGTACACATAATTCAATCAAGGGAGCCGTCTCTGAAGGACTCAACGCCGGACGAGATTGAGATCGACTTTGAGACCCTCAAGCCGTCCACCCTGAGGGAACTGGAGAAATATGTCATGCAGTGCCTCAGGAAAAGACCAAAAGCATACTGTAAGGATCCCTAACTGCTTATGGCAGAAGGCAGTACACTTGCTGAGAAGTACAGATTTCTCCATACCACATATAGGGGAAAATCGTCCCAAAATGCCCCACGCAGGGACATCCAGATTTTTATGTAGTCTTGTCCATTTCTAGTCTTATGGGCTAGTACAATAGACTGGAAGCGGACATGACTGCACACAAAATGGGAATGTGGCTGCGCAGTGCATCATGGGAGGACTTGTTCTTTTATTGAGAATTACTTGATATGAACTGGCAGCCTAAATATATTCTCCTATATCCCTCTGTTTCACATATATCTTATGTGGGATATAGTTATATACCATGGAAACCAGTGAAGTTTTATTTGATCTAATACAATAGATAAATACAAGATTATGTATATTTTGTTTACTAGCACTGCCCACACAAGTGACGAATGCTAGCATTGTTTCAAAAGCAAGGATTTTAATTATTTTTTATGTATAGACTTTGGAGACAGATTGCCTCAAGTGAAAAAGTATTTTTGTTTAATTCACATTTATTCAATTTCTGTTGATGTTAAAAAGGAGATGAGAATATCTGTTCGGGAATCTTGAAGCTAAGGGCATTCTGTATACATTATATCTAAGAGGTGCAAGTTTCCAATAGCTTGTCAGTGAGGAGTGGTATGTAACACAATGGCTACTCGTTTATCTGGCATTCTTCTACATCACTTGATGCAAAGCACACACTTTATGGCGGGTATGTTTGCAGGGAATGACTTGTTTTTATGTCGCTATTGCACATGTTAAATTTTCATGCTTAGTTAGGTAGTAATGTTGGGATAAAGTGATGATAACCCTCATGCGTGTCATTTGACTGCAACTTCTGCTACCTCTGCCATTACTTGGTGTGGGCGTTTTGCTCCCATTTTGTGTGGCTAAGGGAACCAGGGCTGTACACATGATACAAACTGGCATCTGATTATTCAAGATTTATAAGCCTTATTCTAGGCAGTATTTAGAGCATGCACAAGAAAGCCACCAATCCTGTGCAGTCAGAGCTCAATGTGAATATAGATAGATTTCATTGAGAATGCAATGATTAAGAAATTAACATGTTCAACTGTTACCACATAAATTTCATTATTGTATGCATATAGAACATTGTAAGAGAGCCTCGTGAAGTTATGCAATGGTGACGTTCAATGATTTTTTTCTGGAAGATTTTGTCATATTTTTTTAAATCTGTGATGTGTTGTTTTAATGTTGATCCAAGTGAAAGTGTGACGAGAGTCTACTGTGATTTTGTCTACTTACCCCCTCCTGCCTTGATACAGCATACAAGAAGGGCCAGACCAAGTCAAAGCAGGAGTCTCAGAAAGAAAAGCAGAAGGAACTGGAGGACCGTCTGAAGGATGTGACCGGCCAGCTGGGAGGGCAGTACAACAAGAAGGCCGCCAAGAAAGGTGAGACTTATCCTCTCTAAATGTTCTGTAGCATCAAATACTCGCCCCTTGATATTCCACCTGGCCATGGCTTGACTAAAACAAGGGACTGCAAAAAGGAGGAGTAATAGTTCACTAAGATGCATGATTTTTGTCTACAAATACCTAATGTCATACCTAATAGTGTTGACACACATATTACACCTTAGTAGAAAAGTGGAAGAGCACTGGCTGAGAAAGAGAAATATTTGGATGAAATGATGATAACCCTCATGCGTGTCATTTGACTGCAACTTCTGTTACTTCTGCCATTACATGGTGTGGGCGTTTTGCTCCCATTTTGTGTGGCTGAAGAAACCAGGGCTGTACACATGATACAAACTGGCATCTGATTATTCAGCTTATCCATCAGCAGATGGCATGCAAATTGGATGGTGATAAAATCTCTCATATATTATTCCTATTTTAGAGGTTGGGTAAAGTCAAATTTACCAAGAAATGACAATTTTACAAGTAACTGTTTTGTTGTCACACATGGACATGCATGCATTAACACAAGGTGGAGGCAAGTTTGTTGTAATTTTGTATTCCCCACTTCATTTTCACTTTCTTATCTTTCTTGTGCCAACATGAACCTCCTGATGGACTGAAATAATGTAGATTGATTCACTGAAAACTCCTGTAGGCCCTTGTTCTTGTGTGTGCTTTCCCACTTATTGCAATGTCCCTCTTGTGTTTTCCCCTCACAGCTCAGCAAGAGGCTCTGATGAATGAGGGGGGCAGAACCGAGCGCCCACTCAGCGCCAGCAGCAGCAGCGACTCAGAGAGCGACGCCAGCAGCAGCTCAAGCGCTAGCTCCAGCTCTGACAATAGTGAATCGGAGTCAGGTAGCTAGACCCGTCTGTCTCTCTGTTTCCTCTTTGCCTTTCCTACTGTATTCCTTGTCCTTCTTTCCCCCATCTTTATCACCCTCTGCAATCTACCAATCTTCTCATTTATGTTTCCACCCTTGGTCATATCATTGTTACCACAGTTTCTTTTCATCATGTTGTGTCAGTGGCAGGAAGCGTGAGACACACATAATTTATTCACGGCACTGACAATGGACGTTTGTTTGCCTTGATGTGGCCATCATAAATTATTGGCATAATGTCCTGTCTTTTCTCTCAATCACAACAGTTGGTTGCAAAGGCACCCCTCACACATGGTGTATTTGGGGGCTAACATCTAATATCAAGGATCACATTGACTTTCTAAATGTGTCTTGTGTAAAAATTGTGAAACTCTTCAAACTTAGGTTATGTTTGCACTTCAACCAGTATGTGCATGATCACAATTTAGGCTCTTAGTTTATTTTGCTAGTCTAAAGCCCTTCCTGTTCAATTCTTTGCTGTCGAAAACAGCAGTCCTGCTACTGACATTGACACTTCATTCATGATGAATTCAAACTGTGTTTTGCAATTTACATTGGAATTGTAAAGAACCTGACTGAATTGATAAAGTAGTGGAGCTGGGTCATTTTGGTGTTCTATTTAATCCATTTATTTGGTTAACTAGTGAGCAGTCAAAAGCACAGTTATTACAACCTCTGCATACTCCAATGACATCTGTCAAGTCTTGATGGAGATGACAAGTCAGGAATATGACTTTATAGTACCTTTGAAATTCATTTGTTATATTTTAAAACAAATTGTCAGCTTGTAGGCTGTAGCTTTGTGAAATGTTAATTTTGATTTTGCAAAATATATGGACCCAGACTTTGTTGTACTCTTTTGTTATTCAGTGATAGGTTCTTTGCTGTTTTTGAGAAAAAGATAATACTTATTCATGGCTCATGTCAGTATTTATTTATTTACTTCATTTCAATTTAATTTTCCAATGGATTTCCCCTACTGGAATCACTATTTTTTTTTTCAAATGGGAAGCAAAGCTAACATGTATTACTTGATTATTTGCAATACCAAGACCTTGAATATTTCCACATTATGCATTGTCATGATTTCCGAAAAGATCATTGTGAATTTTAAAATCCTGTTGAATAAGTGTCAATGTAATTCAGTGGTGTGATAACATATGAGAACAATCAAGGATTTCACAGCCAGTTGTAAGCTTCCAACGAAAGCATTGGCTGATGGTTTTAAATGTTAATTGTACAAATTCTTTTATAGAAATCAATGCACATAATGTAATTTTTCTTGCTGTGAAGCAGATTGTACAAAGACACAAAAAAATCTAAATTATCAAATATGCTCCTTCCAAATTGACTACAGTTTGTAAAGAAAAAAAAAAGATTTGGAAAGGAGATGTTCTCTATCTTCCCCAAATTTTGTGTTTTTAACACTTGTGTGGTTTCTGTGCTTGCTAGTCAATGAGGATGAAATTTGCATATTTATGTTTTATATATATTTGTCTAAATGTGAAATGTATTGTAAAGAAATGGAAAAGAAACAAGAACAAGCTTTCACCAGCTGTAAGTTTGCAGGGTGATACATCTATATATATGTAAGGATTTGGCAAAGAGTAGTTTGGTAAAAATGACAATATTAACCTTGTGGTAATGGTACTTATATTCATTATTAAGGGAAGAATCTTTATGAAACTTGAGTTTGTTTAAAACACGAGATCATAAAGTATTAAGCTGAGTGGATGGAGAGATTGGCTGAGAGAGCCTCGTCATATCCACTTGGGCCTCACTGTCTCCCGTGGACTAAAGTGTCATGTGTGTTTTAGTGAAGAGGGGTCAGAATCACAAAGAAGAAACAAAACATTTTGAAAGGGGGTGGCTTTTTGGGCAAGAAGCTACACATTTTTCTAGCTCTAAATTGATTGCATCAGCAGGTGACTCTGCAATGATGTTTTTTGATGAAGAAAAAAAAACATTCAGCTGCGCTTTCTCCATTCTCTTTGAGGCATGTGTGTTTGTTTGTATGCGTGCATGTGTGTAGGTGTGATGAGAGTGTGTGTGTGTGTTTGTTCCTCTGTGTGCTTGAGAAGAAGTGAGAGTTGGTTGTTGTTGATGCCTGAAGCTTTTCAGCAGTATGGCTTTGAGAATGACAAGTAAACGTCATGACTTTGCAGACCAAGGAGAACAGTAGACAGCAAGCGCCTCGCTCACTCGGGTGCGTGGAGCTCACTTCTCTCGACCAGATGCTTACCCTCCGATCTGGCGACTGATATATACCGGCTTCTCACTCGAGTGAAGAATGTCATAGTCTTTTTTGCAAGGAATTTGTTATAGAGTCATTAAAAATTCTATAGAACTGATTCTGCCAATATTGGATTTTAATGCAGTACAGCCTTAAATATGAGATAGACAAACTGCCACCAGTGCTTGTTGTTAGCCTTGGGCTGTATTTGGGTGTAGCCACAGCTACCCAAAAGTACTTTGTGTACTGTCAAGGATGTAGACATGGTTACTAATGGTGCTTCACTAAGACACACATGCACTCACTGAGCCAAGTCAGAATGATATGACTTGTTGTTGGGTCAAGAAAGCAAAGCAGCAAAACCTCTTTACATCTGCAATCCTCACTGCTCTTCTGCCAATTCTTCCCAAATGCTCTCTTTGTCATTTTAACTGTTGATAACTACCCAAATTTATTCCAGTTTGCTTCAGACTGCTCAAAGAGTTGACATGTATTGCTGGTGGATGCACCACCAAACTGACAGTCTCTGGTTGTAAATATTCTTTATCTTGTTTGGAAATAGTGACATTACAAGTTCTGGTAGCCTTTACATGTCCCTATGCATAAATGCAAGTCAGCTCAAGCTTTGTTAGATAAACTACAATCGTAATTTACCTTTGTAATGTACCTTTGTAATGTTCTGATCCTTTTCAAGTTGAACTGTACACACAAATGATGACAAGTTATGAGTGGTTTTGGATACCCTGTGCTGTATATATATTCCTTTAATGCCTTTTTACTAGCCTGTGATAAAAATGCTTTCTTACAAAAACCATGAAAAGTGAATAAAAAAAATATGCTTTTTTTATTTTGTTTTTGTTAGGTGGTGCTACCATTGTCAGAACATATTATTTGTAGATTTTGTATGGGAGCAGTAAAGTTGTGCCGTTTTCTGAATATATTCCTGTATGAATTAGACATTACTGCATATTTCCCTTTTGTTTTGTACATCGTTAGTAGGATGTGAATGTTTTCCTCATGGCATGGGTGATTTTAGTGTAAATGGCTGTGAATAGTGTAGACTTGTCTTGTGTTCATGACTGATTAGCAGTGACAGTAATCCATGCTTGTACATACAGAAAAGTGACAAAACCCAGATTTCATGGCAGTTTGTCAAAGAAAGATGGCCAAATAAAATCAAATACTTTCCATTGAAATATATCTGTGTTAATGGTGATTTGCTTGTGTATTTACTTTTTCACTTCTTAGTGTTAAGTACTGCAGTTAGAATCCAATGTTGGCAGAACAGTGGTAAAATAGATTAAAATGGTAACAGAGTCATAACTTATGTATTGGGTGAGATTGCATTTTCGCAGTATATTCCAGGAAGTTCAAGATGACCTCTTGGTGTACAGATCTTCTGAGGAGAGCAAAGAATGAACACAGCGAGGTCGTGGGACTTTGCCTGGAATGGTGAAAATGTGCAGAATTGTGGATTTGTTTGGACTGAGTGAGCCGTAGTTGAATGTGATGCAACATCGTTTTGTACAGCACATGTAACTCTTCACAGAAGCCGATCGTATCCATAAATGGGTAATCCAACACATGATGATTGCATGTGGTATGAAAACCATATGTCAATGTTTTTTGCAACATC
Organism: Arbacia lixula; assembly: GCA_963669155.1. Lineage (NCBI taxonomy): Eukaryota > Metazoa > Echinodermata > Echinoidea > Arbacioida > Arbaciidae > Arbacia > Arbacia lixula. The sequence goes on from CAVLGW020000084.1 coordinate 30,955, forward strand.
AAACAAAATGTTCACTTTTTTAACAACATGTAAAAAGCATATACTAATCAGCTGTAATAATGCTAATGAATCTTTTATACTGTGCACAAAACCTAATCCTGGGTAGAGCTCTTGAGTTTATATATTTTTGTTTGTGCTATAGAACGCACAATTTTGATAGAGCAAACTTCAGAGCCTCTTAATTCTGCAGCCAAAATTCTGCTAAAAGAACCAAATTCTGACTACTAAGAGTACATGGAGGATTACCCATTGAAGACTTGCCAAAGAATGTTGCTTATCACTCTGCAATGTTATTGAAACTTCTAAATGAATGTGACTTTCATGGAAGCAACTATATTGCTTGGAGCTCATTGGCCGTTTCTATGGAAGTTGTAAACGATTCATTGTAAGTTGCGATAATGGTAGAGCTTGATGCAACAGGGCGATGGTCCTTAATTGACCGGAAGCCTGTGGCTTTGATGCAGACTACTTAAGGTCTCCCTGGCAGACTCCAGTAGAACATGTTAGCATACTCCAAAGATGCCTAAATGACCACTTATTGTATTTCTTTGTGTCAGGAGCATCCCTCGGTTGCCCCAAATGAAACATGCGTGCCACTTAAATCGATAATAGAATTCAAATTTAGCTAAAATTGACACATTGTAAAGCTAAAATTGTTAAGTTCTGTATAATGATGCGTTTTCAATAATTCTTTGAATATTTCATTTGATTTCCACCTCTGTGTCATTGATTGTCATTAACTAATGCACATAAATTTAATTGTCCTGATGTGTCAAAAAATGACAATCTAATGAAATATTCAATTGACTATTACAAAAGCATTTATTGCCACAGAATATGAGCCCCAAAATGGGAGAACTTTCAATTTGACAGTGTGTACATTTCAGCCTGAAGCAAAGTCTTACTTTGGAGCTATTCCGTTTGGGGTCATTTGGGGGCATGCCACAAACCTCCAGAAATGCAGTCAGTGGTCATTTGGATATCTTAAAGAGTATTCCCAACATTTTCTGGTAGGTCTGTCGGGTTATCTTTCTTGATCTGCTAAATGGGTTCTCGGCTCCCATTCTATTAGTCAAGAAGCCGTAAACATCTCAAATGTCACTTTTCTGAAGGGCTCCAAATCTCAAAGAGTTGGGATGAGACTTGTCTGTACGAGATGGTGTAACATGACAGCGTGTGATTGCTTGCTTGGGACTACTGCTTGAATTTGTAGCATGCCCGGCAATAAATGACCTGTAATACATTTGTGTGAGAGAGAGAGATATATAAATGGTGATATTGGATGAGATTTGCAAAGTTTGGTTGATGTTGATATATGTGACGTGTGGTGAACGACTAGTAACATATTTGGCCCAACAAAAGTGGTTTAACTAGCCTGTACTAACTTCATGGGAAGCCAAATCAAACAATTTGAAACATTATTATTGATTTGATATCATTCAGTTTGTTTGTGTAATGATTACAAGGAATAATGGAAATCACATACAGTTGTGATTCTGTGATGAAATTCAATGATTTTGTTACGGCATCGGATTTCTTTTGCGTCCCATTAAGTTTGTCAACGTTTAAGACAAAGTTAAACCAACGTTTTGAATATGGGCTTATGTGTGTGCAAGAGAGCGAGAGATGGGAAGGAAAACGGAATACATGGTGACTGAGAGTATGATGAAATATGCAAAGCTCTGTTGGTGCTGATGTGTGTGCTTCTTTGGGAACACGCGTTTGGATGTGAGTTGATTAGCTGTGCAAAGTTAGGTTGATAATGTGTGTGCCTCATTGGTTTGCTTGCATAATGAGAATGGAGAAATGCCAAATTGAGTCCCCAATTTTGCCCCAAGCTTTTCTTGGAAATAAATTGCTCATGTTACTGGGAAGTCCACCATCTCGTTAAAACAAACGAAAAGTAAGGACACATTTAAGCCAAACGTGTTAGCCCAGGGCATGATTCATCTGTTTTGGAGAAAACTTTTGTTTACAAACCTGTTGTACCTAGAAACACCTTTGTTGGAAAACACGTACAGAAAACAGAAAAGTGTTCCAAACGAAATGGAAGCCAAAATAATTCCCCCTCCCCCATCCCTCAACATACACACACACACACACAAACACACACACACACGGAAGTGATATATTGATTTGATATAGGGTGGATGTAAATATATCTTGCAAATTATGAGGGAGCAGGGATTTTGTTATATGGTAAAATCGTAAAACAAACGATTCGTTGCAATAAAGAATATGGGAGAAAATATATATATACACGTCAAAAAGTTGAAAATTCTTGGATCATATGAAGTTTGCTATTGAATAGAGACAAATCGGCAACTAGGTCATTAGGCTGTAATGTCTTAGTCTCACTGAAACTCCTAATATACATTTGCACAAATGTTAATGATAGTAACATGCTATTACGTGTACTGGTACACATCTTTCAAAGATTCTTTTCATAAACATTAAATAATATTTTGTATTCATCACGCAAAGACGTTATACCCTCGGTCAAAGTTTGGCTAAGACATGAGGAACTCAGTAGCTTTGAGAGGCAATTGGAAAGTTAGGATATGTAAATAAACAAATTCGTAGGAGACAGGTGCTGCTAGGACACCAAAAAGACTATAATTCATTGGGTATTTGGTATCATCTGAGCTTCCTCGAACTTTTGAAGATAAGGCTAACAATTTCATTGCACACTTTCAACAATAATATAAGTCTTGGAGGTCAGGGTTCATTTTAACGAATTGAACCCAATGTAAAGTGTACTGAAAGTACAATATTTCCATTTAATAACATGCACTGAAACTCATCCGTTACAGGGGCTAGGTTCATTTTCTCGGGGTGCAGTCACAAGTCAAAAAATGTGTAGCACCATGCTTGACAGTGAATGAACTATATGCCTGTCCTTTGAAAACAGGAACGCCAAAGAAGATGAAGAAGGGAGGGAAAGGTTCTGCAGCTGCGAGTCTCCCTGGCTCACAAGCAGTAAGTTGGTCCTTTGTTCTTCATAGCTTCTCCAAGCTATTGTAATCTATAGCATTTGTGGCTACCATGGAAACAGCCAATGAGAGATGACCAGTGCGCTTATTTGCTGGGTATGTGCAATTAAATTTTAGTTACCATAGCTGTGCTGCAATATTTTGTGACTGTTCGTGCTCTTCAATTTATCGGGACTCTGGTGGGTCCAATTGTAACAATGCATCAGGTTCATTGATTGGTTAAGAGCACTGCACTAGCTGAAAATATTTCCTCTGTGCCCTCTGACGTGGAAGATAGATACAAATAACGCACGAGCCAGTGTGCGATTGTGTAAGTGTAGCCTGCGCGCATGAACATGAATTGCACTTAAATGGTCACACAGCAGGGCATGTGCATTACTTGTTTTATAAAATAGCGACACAATTTTTGATGAAAAAAAAAAAATTAACAGCAGTCTGACGTTAGATCTAAAGTTCCAGGTCAAGTAAAAAAAAACACGTACGATTTTCTTACTTACCAAAAGGACCATCTACTTGTAGGCCTAACTAGTCACAAAAACCAGATCAGAGAACAAACTCGCGAAAACGAGCGTGCAATGTCATTTATTTTGTGCACCATCTGCACTCCCTTGCAGTGTACTAAAAAAGTTAAATGACATGTGATGCATTTTGACCAATTACCATGCCTAAAATATAGGTATTTTATAATACTTTTCAGTCCTTGGAAAGTGTGACAGCGGAGAGTGGATAGTAATTTTTCAGAGGTAACAGGAATGTCTTTGGTCACATGCAGTGCTGTTAAGCAATTAAAGGACTGTTTGTTTTTTTCAAGAGGTACATAATAAGCATGATAACAGCAAGGATAGTTCAACTTGATGGAACATGCTATTCTTTCACCATTGCTCCAAACCAGCAGCATGAAAGAAGAGCCTCTACCCAAGGTCATCCAGCCACACCCACCCCAGCAGGCCTCCCCCATGCTGCCGGTGCCTCAGGCCCCAACCTTAGGGGTGCCCATGTAGGCCACCATGCCGCAGGGCCCCTGGGCCCAGGTGGCCCTGCGGGGCACCCGGGCCCACAGGCCCCTGGCCACCTAACGGCTAATCAAGCCTCCCAGCCACAGGGCCGCCTCACCAATGGCCAGTCACATATTCCAGGTAACACCCTCAAATCCAGGAATTCAATAAGCCGTTTTCAAAATGTATTCACAACTTTCTCCCAAACTGCCACGTAAAGCATTAAGACAACCTGTATTCAAGATACAGTTTCAATGGGTGGAATGCACTTTTAACTTATTAGTGGTTGCTACCCTGACAAACCATGGACAAGCTTTGGGGTTACCATTAATAAGATATTGTTGAAAGACATGCATACAATTCAAAGCAACTCAAAGCAATGAATTTCAGTACTGTGACATCCACTCTCTTGCAAGAATATAGCCATTGCTGAAAAATACAACTATAAAACTACTGAGACATCACTGTGTTCGAGTCTTGCTCGTTTTGCATACACTTAACTCAAATTGAAGAGGGTTTGTCAAGTAGACTTCTGAAAGTAACTGGCTGGGAAAATATACTCCTTATCCTTGCTATCATAACTTCGCGAGCTGTGGACCAATCACAGCTCTGTTTATGTAATGGCAATGCAATATTCTTCTTTGCCACAGCACGGAGGCACAGCGGCCTGCCTGCATTACTCTTTACTTTACGAGTAATTTACGCAGTGAAGAGGACGGTATACAGTGGAAAATGTATTTCCGAAAAATGACAGGCTGGAGAAATGTGCGCATAACATTCCTCGCAAGCATTGCGACACAGAGAGCTTTTGAGCTTTGTTATCTGTAATAGACATCCAATATTCTTGTTTGCCGCAGCAATGAGGCACAACAGCTTACCTGCATTACTCTTACTTTACGTAGTGAAGAAAATGACTGGCTGGAAAAAATATGCATATTACGTTCCTGGCAATCATTGTGACAAAGAGAGCGTTTGACCAAACACAGATTTGTCATCTGTAATGGCCATCTGATATTCTTGTTCGCTGCAGCACCGAGGCACAGCAGCTTGCCTGCTTTACCAGGCAGACCCAGCAACAAGGCCGCACCCCTGCAGAAGAGGAGCCAGCGGACTGTGCTGACGTCACCCCTCACATCCCCTGCTACCCTCACCTCGCCGGCCAGCACACAGGGCAGCGCACAGGCCAGCACAGGTACGGCAAGACGGTCTCAAACAGGGAATCAATCAGCCCCTCACCTGCAGATAATACATGTCTTCAAATATATCAAATATATAAAACACGATATTAGGTTTTGTGCTTTCCAAATTGTCTTGATAATGAGAGAAACACAATATTTAAAAATATTTTATGAAATGTCCGGTGCTTTTGCATTGGACAAAAGATGTCCTTGCAGTAAGATTATTTTGTGTACGGAAATATCTAATATTGTCAATGTGTTGTACTTAGTCAATATTTTTCTTTTGCTGTAAGCAAGTCATGATTCAGATGTATGTCTTTATTTGTCTTCTCCAGCTTTCCCACTGCCATCACCAACTCTTCCACAAGCCAAGCCTGCAGTTATAGCTCCACCCCCTTCCCAACCACCGACCGTCTCCAAACCTCCCACACCAGTCCCTACCCCTGCCCCACCTACTCTACCCCCTGTTCCCTCCCAGCCCACACCAGCAGCCCCACCCAAGCCCAAGCCAGAGCCAGTAGTGAAACCCCCCAAGCCCTCTGCCCCCGTGGTAGCGCCACCCAAGCAGACACACACCCCCAAGCCCCCGTTACCACCACCACCGCAGCAGGTGGTATCTCAGCCGTCAACGCAGCCCCCCGCCTCGCTCCCACCGCAAGCTCAACCAAGCAGGCCACAGACAAAACCTCCCCCTGTTGCGCAACAGGTGGTGGAGCCATCACGGCCAACACTGCAGCCGCCCCCACCCTCGCAGCAGCAGCAACGCCCCAGCCAGATGGCACCAGATCCCTCCAAAAAGGCCCCCCAACTGCCACCTGCGCCCCTACCCACACCCACACCGGCAGCACCCAAAGCAGGGCCCCCACCCGCCTCGCAGCAGCCCCAGCAGATGTCGTCGATGATCCCCAAGGTAGAGGAGAACCCCGTCTCCTTCATGGTGGGGGATGATGAGGGGGAGCCACGCCCCGGTAACATCTCACCAGCAGCCAAGGTGGAGGAGAGCAACGGAAAGCCAGGTGGGCTGCAAACCTTCATTGCATTCTTTATTTCCCACCTGTGACCAAAACATAGACATTGCTGTAGTATACACACCATGACACTACTAATGAAAAGCAATGAGTGGGCGGGGCACAACAAACTATGATTCTGGGGCACTGTGTAATTGTTGCACCATTACATATGCTCTCTATATATTCTGTAGCGTCATGTTGCAGTTTGTCCTCTTGTATGAGCCTCTGACCTTAGCACCCTCTCTCATATGTGAGAATAAATACTAGGGAGATGACAAACAATGTAACTAGATATGACATTTGCGGCCCACAGTTCAAGCAATTTGTAGCTTAAGCTGTGACTTACATGTAGTAGACCTTCATAGAAATGACTGCTGTCATGCGCAGCCCTGGCGTCATGGATTGGAAGTATCTGGTTGGATCATTGTTCTCACAGTAATCTGACGTAATGCTTTTATTATAAGGTCAACCAACTTTCCAGGTGTGAAAACGCTGAATAGTAATCAGATTTTGTTTTCTGGCTTGCTAATTTACATGATTGAGGATGTGATCTTTATTACTGGGTGTTACGACAAAGTTCTCATCAAATTTAATTCACTCCCCCCCCCCCCACTCCCATTTCCCTGAAAGCTTCTTTACAGATATAATCGGTCTGTTCTGCAAAAGTAGTATTAATGAATGTGTGATGTGTTGGTGTCAAGCATGACAGACATGAGCCAAAGAAAAGATACAGGCCCATCGCTCGTTTTGGGTTCAATGAAGAAATTGTGTGCCATATCCCCATAAAGAATGCTCCTTGGTTTCGGTGGAAAAATTGGGCTTGCCATGTTAGTTGGGATGACCATGAGCCTTATTGCCTGTACAGATCTATTTAACAGTGCCCCTGTGGTGACAATGGCTATTGTGAGTAGATTTATTTTCATGCAGGATAATGCGGAACAGAATTTAGATGATAAAACCAACGAAGATGCCAACTCTTTTGTTACTTAAAAATCGCAAAATGACCCGAAAGCTAATTTGAAGAAGATCGAGGATCCTGATACTTGGAATTTCCTTTTACGAAGAGTGATTTGATTTTCGGTTTTTGTTTTGTTTTAGAGGTAGGGAAAGTGCATGTTGAATTGTTTGGTTGGTGCATGTGAAAATGAACTTGATACTTCCTGGTCATGATAAAACCACATCCTCCCTCACTCAGCTTAATAAAAGCAACCCTAATGAAACCCAGGAAAAGACACTGTTCTCAAGGTCTGTCATCCAGCTTGGTTAAAGGGACTCCATGCCACAGTGTTCTAAAACTGCCTACTAAACATTATGTGGCTATACTTCACATTTCATATTAAGTACCATACTGACATCAATATTTACAAAATCATTGAAGTAGCATCAATACAAATATTACATACTAAGTCTAAGGTGTCAAAATAGTTATGTTGAAAGACTTATGCACGTTCCCAGTAATTTACATTGTTTTTTTTGGGGGGGGGGGGAAATAAATTGGATCTTGAATCTTAATTTAATAGAAATTATAGTGTTTGTCAAAGAAAAGATGAAAAGAAAAAAGTGAAAATGGTGGGGCAAATTATTTTATCGTGACGATACCTCAGTGTATGTGCAGGGCGGAGGGATACCAGTTGACTGGACACAGTCAAAGATCTCTAGTTTTCACATTAGCCCTTACAGCATCATAGATGCATGAATGTATATTAAGTCGATGAGGATTTCCTGGCTTGGCACTGAGATAGTCAACTTCTGATCTTTGCAGCAGCTGCTCCTAGTGATGGCGGCCTGACGTCCAGCGGGAGCTCAGACAAACTCAGCAAGATGGACCAGAAGGGTGCGACAGCAAAGACTAAAAAGGTAAGTAGGGCTCGTCCCTCATACATAGCTATTCACCCCTGGCTTCAAACAGCATTATTGTTCGAGAGAGACATCAACCTTTACTATACATCAACCTTTGCTAAACATGAACTTTTACTCGACATCAACCTTTACTGGACATCAAACATGTACTAGAGAGACCTTAACCTTGTAACACTCTGTGCTGCTCTATGGGAATGGGGCGTATTACTTGTGAGAAATGTGCACGTGGCACATAAAGAGTTACAGTATGGTCACATGGAAGTGATTTCCACTCTACCTGTAGTTCAAAGATAACGTTTTTTAAAGAGCGTTTTCAGATAGCAGCAAGGGAACTACAAGCATGTGGTCCACCATTCTATCGGACGAGGGAAACACTGAAAATCTCAATAGAAGGGTCATTATGGCAAACAGTTGCAGCAGCAATATATGTTTGTACCTTAAATGCATGAAAATTATGTTCAGCAGCATTCTTCAACAAATAGGTTACCCCCTGAACTTGCTATGTGATAAATAAATCATTTTCTGTGAAGATTTATTTATGTCACTGCCCTTTCCTTCGATCATTTCAAACATATGGAGATTTGCAATACGAATTTAACTTTCCGGTGTATAATTAACTGCTCATGTATAATTTATTATCAGACATGAGTTTCAACTTTAAAGACAACCATGGCTGGTTATCTTCTCTTTCTTTAAAATTTTTTTTCCTCGCTGACACCCATACCAACCGAGTAGTCGTTGGAACGATGCTTTCAGTATGTTGTTTGCCTATGTGATGTTGTACTTGTGTAGTATGTCCATATGCTGCTATGTTTTGCTACAGACTAGTCTAGACAGCTACCGTATATTCTGGCGTATAAGACGCATGTTTTTTACCTTGAAAATCACGCCAAAGTCCGGGCGCGTCTTATACGAGGCGTTAGCAAAGGTCGGGTCTTTCAAACTAACAAGTATACATATGTATGGGACTATGCATTGTGTGACAACAATCAACATTTATCAACAAAATAAATGGCTTTGATATCCCGACATAATACCGGTAATACGATCAGCATAATTATCGGTACAAAGAAAGCACCAGGACTAGTATTTGTCTGAGACACCTCAAAGAAACCGCTAGCTAGAAAGCTAAGCCCTAAGGATAACCTCCGTTAGATCAGAGCCGCTATTGTTGCTTTGATCCGGCCTCGAGGTGGCGCTATACACATTTTCGTCCGCGGAGATTGTTTTTTTTATCTGCGAGGCGAAAATGTGTATAGCGCCACCTCAAGACCCAATTTTTTTTTTTTTTTTTCAAATTGCGTGCTCAAAGTCGGGATACGTCTTATGTGCGGGGGCGTCTTATCTGCTGGTTGATACGGTATGCATCTAAACTGATCACATTCACCCCTTGTTTTTTCTCTTTGTGTTGCTACAGGACATGAAGCTTGCTAATCATGGCTCCTGGTCCAATCTGGCCAACACGCTGTCGTCAAACAAGCCTTCCAGCAATCCCACCAGGACTTCAGAGAGCTTTGAACAATTCAAGAAAGCTGCCAAAGAAAAAGAGGAAAGGGTAAAGAAAACTATGATATATTTTGAATTTTTATGAATATTTCCACAATTGTATAAATACGACAAAAGCTTACATGACGGATGACATACTCGTCACATCTGAATGAAATCAAAGTTTCCCAAAGAGCCTATTCTCCATCATAAATGATCATTTTCTCTTGAGGGTTTGTGCATTAGTGTATGGCAGTATCACTGATCATTTTGGAAACACATCTCATTTATAATTATTGAGAACATGTATTCTTCTGCCTAACTAAATGATACCTACTTTTGCTTGATCTAACAAAATAAATGAAGAGGTATGAGGTGGGAGGTGGTATTGTACAAAAAACATGTAATGCCACAGTGAGCAATTGCAGATATTTTTTGCTATGACTGTGCACACTTTTCCTTCATTCAGATTGTTTTTGCCTTTAATGATGTTACCTCAGAAATCATGATCTGGCCCCGTAACAAAGGTTTGCGATCAATCGCAAATTTGAAAGACAAATTCTGATTGGTAACTGGTCAGTCTTTTGACCGCATGCAACAATTATGTTGATTGGCCATTGCCATTTTGTAATTGATCGCAAACCTTTATGTTACGGGGCCCTGGAGATTTTTTTGGAGACTGTACTATTTAAAATTTGTTGCGTGAAAATTCATGAATTCCATCAGTCTTTAAATACATCAAAAAATATATTTTGAACCTCATCATAGATGCAAATTACTTAGGTTTCACAAGTATTTGTGGGGGTACCTTTAAAGTTATGAAGTAAACACCCTGAGGCAAGCTATGTATTAGACCGTTTGAGGACTTTTTCTCTCTTTCACAAGGGCTCGTTTGCCACTTATGGGGGCTCTTTATTTGCATTGCAAGGGGTGCGGGGGGGGGGGGGGGTGGCGGCTTATCGCCCTGAGCCCCATTGTAATTCTTTTATTAGTTTGTCCATATTCTCTGGTAGGTACATGCAATCAAGCTGCAGGAGGATTCATATTGTTATTTGACAGGGGCTGCTTTACCTTTTAAGGGGGATTTTTTTCTTATTACTGAGGGGGGGGGGGGCACTAATTTTCCATGGGGGATGGAAGGGGGATAAATCGCCCTGAGCCCTATTGAATTTCTTTATTGGTTTGTCCACATTTTCTGATAGGCACATGTAATCAAGCAGCAAGAGGATGGGGATTTTTATTTTACAGGAGCTGCTTTGCCATTTAAGGGGGATTTTTTTTTTCTTCACATTACTGGGAGGGGGGAGGGGCGCTATTTCTCCATGAGCCCATGTGTCCCCTTTTCTCACTGGTGTTTCCCCCTTCTTCCGGCAGGCACGTGCAATCAAGCAGCAGGAAGAGATGAAGAAACGGCAGAAGCATTTCCAGGAGCAGGAGCGCGCCAGGCAGGAGAGGGAGAAGCAGAGGTAAGTTGTCAGCGCTACATGCGCCCTTCTTGCACTGGTGCAGCAGTAACATGCACATGGCCTATTGTACAGCACTTTGTCAGATGCAGAAGGAGTTAACTCTCTCTGTACCATTCAGGCATTTTTGCATCAATGATATACACTTGTCCCATTGAACAGCAATCTGTCAGGCACAGAAGGAGTTAACTCTCTATGCACTATTGAGGCATTCATGTATCAGTAATACATACAATTTCAAGTCCAATTGAACAACACTTTTCTGGCATAGCAAGTAGAAATGTTCCCAACTTTTCCAAACAAAACAAGAAAGGAGGCAATTATTGCTTGGCATTGTTTTGATCCTGATGGTGTCTGAGTTAATTTTATTATCTACTCTATTATGTTTTCCTAGGTCTTATTCCAGCTGGCTCCAGTTTAATCTCTTAACCTTTTTTCTTCTATTGTTTTCCATCACTTGCAAGAACTTGCTAATCTATGCTACACTAATCTCCCTGGCTTTCCTTTTGTCTGCCTCTCTCTTTGAATACTCCCCTCCTAACTCTCTTGTAATTTCCCACAGTTGAAAGATTGTATTTTGCCTAAACCTTTTCTTTGCCTCTCTGTGACGTCTGTGTGATTGCGGCTGTGTGGTGTGTGTGTGTGTGCGATAGCTTAGCAGACTTTGATTGAATGGCCAGATGCCAAGCAGGGCTCAGCAAGTACCTCTTTTCCATGAATGGGGCAAAAAGTACTTTCACCCCATATAGGCCATCGCTGTTAGGCAAAGCTATCCTGGGTTAACGTGGTAGAGAGAGAGACAGAGAGACATAGAGAGTATGGGAAGAGAAGCACAGAAGAGAGGTATGTGGGGAAATGAAGAGAGAGAAGGGGAAACACAAGAAGAAAAGATGATACAAAAGAGGGATACTAGGAGAGGGGAAAGACATGAACAGAGAAGAGAGATAAATACAGGAAACTTGTTTTGTGTAGTGGCTGTGTGACTGTGGACGACTAAGAGAGAGGGCAACGGGGGGAAAGGGGTAAAGAGCGGAAGTGGGGAAAAGAGTAAAAACAGACTAATGTGTAGTAGTGTGTGACTCAGAGAGAATGTGTGACAGAGCCGGGGAGACCTCATAGACAGTGATTGATCGTAGTAAACAAGGTAACTAGTTCAGTTGTTGCTGCTGCTGGCGACGGTGGTTTGTTGTGCTTGCTTTGATACATATAGTCACTCATTGATCGTGACAATTCACCCTGCGTTCTCACAGAGATCTGTTCATGTGGTTAAAGTCTCCTTATACAAGTCCCCCTGACCTTTGCCTGACCCCGCCCCTCAAGGCACTCACGGGTGAGGGCTCGTTCATACAGACGAGGAAATGGCACAGGATGGCATGTGTTATTTCTGGTCCATCGAACCACCCGGCCCTGAACGTGAACCTCCCCCCATGGTGAACCCATTGGGTGTGGTGCCCAACATACACATTCAGGCAGGAAAGATAAACAAGATGTCTTTAATGTGAGAATTTGGAGGAAGTTCGGGAGGAGGATTATGTAGCCCGTATGTCATTTCTCTGACGTTGTATTATGGAAACCACTCCCCCTAAAAAATAGAAAATGTAACTTCTTTCTTTACAAGTGGTTATTAAAGGTTAAGGGAAGTTGTGGTAAAAGCTCCGGGATCTGTGATCGTTGGAGAATTGTTCTGTCATGACCATGGCCATGACCATCGAAATGAGAATACAGGGGTGTGTCTCATTTACTACAATGTGAAGTGCGACCACAAATTAAGTGTAGCTCTATTTTATGGAGTAAATTTTGTTTGATTATGAAGGGATCAAGATTCACCATATTTTATGGCAACTAGTAGACTAGTAGAAAATTGTTACACTACATGGGAGACAGTTATGAGGCTAAAAGAACGATATTTCAAGTATCGATAATAGTAGTGATAGTAAAAAATTATGATTATGTTACAGTGGAGGAGGAACACCTCATTAACACCCTTTTTCCTCCAGGAAAAGAGAATAGATCTAATTAACTAAAGGGTTCTCAGATTTGTCACAATGATGTCCATTTATTTTATCTCCCCATCATTCCCACAAGAAATCATGATATTTTTTTTTATCATAATAGTGATGATAATGTGGATGAGGAGGAAGTAGATGGTGAGGAGGAAAATGATGATGGTGAAATTTGATAATGGTGACCATTACTATGGAGTTCATGGTGATGATGAAATGAGGATGATAATGATAATGATGATAATAATAATGATGATAAAGCCGAGCTGCCAAGTCTCCCTGATTTCACAGGAGACTCCCTGAAAATTATCTAATATTACTGCATTGGATTTCATCATATCACCCGATCTCCCTGAGTAGTGATAGATTATTGTCACTACGTTGTATGCATTTGATTGACATCTCTCTGTTTCCTGATGAAATTTTCCTGAATTTTCCTGATTAATGAATTTCACTGTTGGTTTCTCTGGATAAGGTGATGAAAATATGATGATAATAAGATTATGATGTCGATGACACTGTTTTCCGTTCTTCTTCTTTGTGTCTGCAGGGAGAAAGAGGAGGATGAGGCACTGGAGCGGGCCAGGCAATCCCAGCACGACGAGATCAAGAGAACACAGTCCATGAAGGAGAGGGAGCGGCTCCGGGAGCAGGAGCGCAGGAGGAGAGAAGCGGTAAGTGCTCCTTGCTCAAGCAAGTTCACACCGACACCGGTGTCTCCAGTCTCACCATATCCAGAGCAGCCAAGTCTCCCTGATATAGCAGGAGACTCCCTGAAAATAGACCAATATTACTGCATTGGATTTCATCACATCACCCAATCTGCCTGATTATTGATAGATTATTGTCATTAGGTTGTATGCATTTGATAGACATCTCCTTGATTCTTGATGAAATTTCCCCAAATCTTTGTGATTGTTGAATTTCAATGTTGGTAGCTCTGCATGTCTGTCATTATGTATCATTCTTGCGAGACACAATTTTGTGGCTGATTGATCACAATGTGCTTTCTGCTCCATTATCGCTTATAAATTATAGTTGTGAAATGGACTCTTTGTGAAAACTTTGATTTTATATGCAAAATATTTTTTTTTTCATTATCAAAACAAGATGTTATCATTTAAATAATAAGAAATTGTGTATTTAGAAAAAGCAGAGAAAATTATTGCTTTTTGTGAAGATAAAAAATGGCTTTTAGTGCTGAGTCATGAATAAACATTTTCTTTCTATGATGTACATTGGGAAAAGACATGCAGTTATTGTCAAGACTATTGTTGATCTAGATTTAAATGTAAGACATTGCTCACTGGTTATTTTAGCCCTATGTGTGCCAAGCTAAATGCTGCTGCTCTGTGGGAATGTGGGTGTATTACTGGTCAAAAATACAAACATGGCACATACCAGGTTAAAAAATAGAGAGGTAATCGCTGAATTAGGTTTCTCTATTCCAGGAATAGGCATTTCTGTGTTTGTTTAATTATTACATAATAATGGTTCTTTTGGTTTGTGTCCCTTATTGTTTTCAGATGGCCAATCACATTGACATGAATCAACAGAGCAACATCATGGCGACGTTTGAGGAAACCCTGTAACCCAAGCCCCCTGCTGCCTTGTATGGTCGCAGCAAGACTGGAAGCCCAAGATGGGGCAAGGACAATGGAGATAAAGTTAGACCTGGCCTATTTCATCATCTAGACTCTTTGAGGTCCTTCTTCTGAAAAGACACCATTCACCACCATCATCATCGTCATTTGCATTTACATGTTTTAATCCACGCTACCGTTCAAAATCGAGAGGTAGATAGAGCGAGGATTCAAATCTGCTACAGACAGTCTGGTACATCGAGCTTGATTGCTGCACATTAACTTGTTCTTCTATCAATAATGTTGACATGTTGTAGTAATGTGTTCTTTCAAGGCATGTCACCTGTAGGTGAAGTAACCCATGTCGTCTCCTTTCTTTTTGGAACAGTGGGGAGCTGGATTCGGGACATATGTACAAAGAAGAGATGCCTGTGCATATTATACAAGAGAATAACGCTATGAAATGAAGGTCTTTATAATGTGTGCAAGAGCTAAGATGAGAATCGCTGTGGAAACGGATCATGATGAGCAAGACATGTTTCTGTGCTTCGTTTTCTCAAGGCTACCAACCCTATTGAATAGACAAGGTTATTGTATATATTTATATCTACATATATATATATATATCTTTGGTATGGAAATGGTGTCTTTAGAAATTGATATGTTGCACATATTTTTCTAGGAATGTATGCTTTGTTTAGGTACATAAGAAAGTGATGTGCTATGCTTCCTACATGATCAAAGAGCATGCTAGAATATAGAGCACTGCATGTAGGTATAACATCCTGTTCAAGGTCTGGAAGACTTGATCACTGGGGCCCTGTTGCATAAAACTTACCTTTGGTGGTGACTTTGTAACCATTGACAACTTCTATGGAAACCTTAAATGTGATTGGCTGTTGAGTGGTGTCACCATGGAATTTACCATTGACAGCAGAGATACCATTAGTGTAAGATTTATGCAACAGGGTCCAGATGTTATGGTTCATGATTGCTCAGCAAACCTGCCCAGACTCGTGATATATCCTCCTTCCTGAAAAGGCCAGTCTAAACCTCTGTGGAGGATTTCACAAAAGCTTGTGTCGCATTTATATAGCAATCTTTGAGGGCCAATACCACCCGAACCCATCAACAATCATTGACAAGTTTAAGTTCACTCATCGCTACCCATCACACCCTCTGGGTGTTCACACTCTTGCCGCAGATCAGCAGTGAGTTATAAAAGGGGGCGTTGAGTATGAACTAGCAACCACAGTACTTGTAAGTTGTTGTGTACTGTACTAAACTGCTCCATAAATAAAAGCACATCTGTAAAAGATAGCGGAAAACGAGGCAGATACAAAGAAAGAGGTGAACATGGAAAACCACCATTGTATGTGTAAGCTCTTTTGTACTGTACTGAACCGCTCTATAACACAAAAAAGTCAAAGTAAAGGATTGAGGAAAGTGAGGAAAAAGTGAAGAAAGTGGTGAAATCAGAAAGTGTAAATCACCCAGCCTGAGGCTGTGCATGGCTAATTCACAGCGTGTACAGTCTAACCGGTGTGTATCGGCATGTTTAAATCATGTGAGGGCCACATCCATCGGTACTCAGACTACGATTGGGGCAGCCGGGGGGAGGGGTGAAAAGGGCACCTCCCGTGCGTTTGTGTCGATAACAACAAATCAGTTGTGACATGTTCTGTGGTCATATTGCTATTTTGAGGCCCGCAGACTTGTGTCTGCATCCACATGCTATGATCGGTGCTCTGAGAAATGATGCGTGGCTTATGTGATTATATATGGACAGTTGACACATTACTGTGAATGGCGCACTGAGTCATCATGCATGGATCTAATGGCCTCAGACGAGTGGCCTAGCAAAGCTCATACTTTGCGAGGGGCCGAGAGTCTAGGATAATGTGTATGGGTCGTGTTTCTCTCAAAGCAGCCACATTCGATAGCTTGGTAGCATGTGATAACATTTTTCTAAGCCTCCCAGTATTGTAACTCTTCTAGTTTTCATTGTTGTATATTGTGTCTGTATGGGGGTCACGGACCAACGATAAAACACCAGCAAAGCATGCAGTTTTTTCACTGAATGGCATGCTATTGGTCTGTCTCGATCATCGTCAAGATCTCTGTAACCTGTCATTGTTGTCATGGTAGTCTAGTCATATATGTTCATGTGTGTTGAGTTGTAAGCGCTGTAGCAGTTTTACAGTGTCTGAGTTGTTGAAGAACGACAACGCATGAGTTGAAGATGGTGCCACAGTGGGAGTCAAATGTTGTTAGGTCGAGCTCTTAAAATGGGGAGCTAATATAGTGAGGTATCCGGTTGATGATTCCGAACTGAAAAGGTGATGATGATTGTGTGTAAACTGTGTGTAGCTATGGTGTAGTATTTATATTTGTAATGTGAATAGGAAGAAATATTATGGCTTACAAAGGGAATCTTACAGGAATTGTACAGAATTGTGTTCAAACTTCCATAAACGTGTTTCCAAGTCGCACATGGATATAAATATATATATATATATGAAGTGACATTCTCTCTCAACTTGTACATAATGTCTTACGAATACATCTTTATCAAGCAATGATGCCATTATGAAGCCATGCGAATTGTTGAGCTGTTTTTCCTGTACGTTCTGTTCATTTATTGTCATTTCCTTATTGTTTGATGTACACTTACGGATACTGGACATGTCATAGCAAGTCCTGTTTCATTAAGATGCCGTGTCATGTATTTTGTTTGGTAGTCATTACGACTGTGTTGTACATTTTCATTTTGTATAAATTTGAATTTTGCATTGTAAGTTCTTAGAACTGAGTAAGAGAATAATTTTTTTCTTTAAGACTGGTGTTAATTTGTTATCCTGTTGTGTACATCTCTTCAATCAACAGTAAATACATGTAGGTCATTTTGACTTTTGTTTCGTATTTTGTATTTGTACTCAAAATAATTTCACTGGTGAAATTACATCCCATGTATAAATAGAAATTGTTCATGAAATGGTGTGCCACATAGTCTAGATGTAATATGTATCTAATATACAGTTCTGTTTTTAGAAGAAAAGTATAGGGAGAGATTAGCTGTAGATTATTTATATAATCGTACCGTGTAATCTATGCAATGAAATCAAGTTTTCACCAGTTCCCCAGTAAGAAGTAGTTAGCCCTAAGGTCAAATCAGAAAAGATAATGCTGGTTGGAGAATAAAGAATACATTTCCTACCTTGTAATGTACATAACATAAAGACGCCATTATACATATTTTCATTCAATCAATCATGATAAAGCGTGTATATATATTCCTGCTTGCAATATGTAGTCTTGTGGGGCACAGTATTATTTCTTTCCCTTTAACATCCTGGCAAATTCTTTCATTTGCACCATATAAGTACAGATATTGTTTAATTTTCTTGGAACAGTACAAAATCACCCTCTTCAGTTTTTTTCACTCATACCTCTCATTTAGTAGCTGACTTTATATAGGAAGAAAAGGAGTATTAAGCAAATAGGCCTTAGTCATATTTCTACTGTAAGGTGGAAAGGACAAGATGGACTTGCGGGATAAGACATAGCTTAGTCAGTTGTTGGGAGGACAGGGCACATGCATTGTTTAGTTTAATAGTGTTTAGATGATTGACAAAACTTTGTGACGTTGCTGCTTTGTATTCTGTGTTTTAGTAACCCCCCATTCAGATCCAGGAAGATGTGTGTGTATCTGTATTTAAGAATAATTGTTGTGATGTTACTACATGTACCTTGTTATGATGTGGTTGTTGTATTTATGAAACTTAAAAATTGTATGAAGAACTGTCAAGCTTTCTCTCTCTTATTTACATGGTTTATACATTATGGAGTTGATATTAAACACTCCACCTTCTAAATAATGTTCAATCATTTTGCAAGTATCGAGTTAATTTTAAATACATTTCATTGTTTCAGTTTAAAACTGCAAATTATTTGGGGAAATGTTGGGCAAAAGAGGCAGATTGTAGCAATTGTAAACATGATAATCTCTCTATTTACCATTGAAACATTTGAAACAAATCTTCATAGAGTCAAAAAGGTAGATTGGAATGATATCTTGTTCCATTTTGAGTTATTGAAATATTGTTGATGACAAAGAATGATTGGTTGAATATGTATATACCTATCAAAATGTATATACATATAGCAAACATCAGAATAGGATGATCTTACTACAAGAACTTAAAATGATGGAATGATCCGTCAAGTCCTCAAGGTAATAGGTGTATTAATTTGCCCTTTACTTTGTTTTCAGAACAATAAAGAAACATGTATATTCAAGAGTATATTATGAACCTCTATATTTCTCTTGAGGTATGTTTGTCAATATATGTACATGTACCATATTTGTTCTTCAATTCCATATTTTCATTGATAATCTTTTCAAACTGTTAGTTTCCAAAAGATGGATACTTTTTCCAATCTTTCATTAGGGAAAAGTGGTTCTGTCTTACTGAA
>CAVLGW020000085.1:0-50000 GCA_963669155.1 Arbacia lixula
GTACTGCAAATCGAATGTTGATATTCTGGACACACTATAAATAAGTATTAATAGTGTAATTGCTACAAGTTCATTGCTTCAATGAGTTCCTAACTGTTGATGGTAGATAATAGATATATTATTATTATACTGGGTGTATGCCTAAAATATCTTTGTAAATAGATATAGTGTTCTCTAATAAATCACCTCAAGCTCTAACAAGATAAACAGGTATGGTGTAAATATGCTCACCTGCATAAATTAACTTCTGCCCCGACGCAGGGTAATCTTTTCCTTGAGCCTTTTCGATTTCATCTTTCAGATTCCTTACCTGCAAGATAGCAATAAAAATGAAAAGAATGAAATTATATCACAAGACGATTAATTCACAGAAGTACACATACAATGATTTGAGCAAACTTGAACCTGATTTGTATCCTTCTTTAAAAAAAAAAAAAAATTAAATAAAATTAAATACTATTTATGAAATTATTTAGTTACATGTACATATAAAAACACCTTTTGGCTTCTTATGGATCACAAATGGGCCATCTATAAGTTCCTTACAAAAATCTCAAAAGATAAACTGTAATAAATCACTTAAATTGTTGAATATATTGTTGGTATACATGGGCATTTCCATGATTTTATTGCAACTTCTGTAACATGAAAAAGTCTACATCATTTTTAAAAATGTCATAACATTGTGGACACTTCTGTGCTAATATTTTCATTGTGTCAGGAAAAAGTGATACTTCCTTAACAGATAATACTAGCATAATTTATCAAAAGCCATGACAGATAATAATTTGGAAAAAACTAAGCTACTCAGATATTTTCGCACATCATTAATTTCTCCTGAGTTTTAAAAAATTGCACCTGCTTTCACAACCAAGTCCCATAAAGTTAGCGCAGGCATAGTTAATGATTTGAAACTCGGCAGAACGTAATGAAATGTGACATTAAATATTATCAACCCTTCTAGTCTTAATTACAGATTTTGGCAAAGAAAGTGTAAACTTGAAAAGAAATAAAAAATACCCATCATCATTCCTAATCGGTAATCCCTAAAAATAAATCATGATGATTACAGTGACAAGTCACGAGGTAAGAACATTTTGTGAATTTAAACCCAGCAGACGTTTTGCCCCGGCTACGGCCCTAACTAACCGTTGCAAAGGAAACTGTTCATCCGATTGTTCAATACTTGAATGTTTGACCCCACGCCTTTGCTTTTAAGTGATAACAATTAACATTTGTGTGGTACGAAATCAAGTTTTTCACGACTCCTGACAGCTCAGTTTCTCACACACAAACTTTGCGTGATACTCAGGAGTTGGACCTCAAGAAATACATATCATATTGCATATTCGCCCACACTTGTAACAGTTTTTATTTCTTTTATTTTGCAGACTCATTCTTACAATGAGTGGAACAACACACAGTAGCCCATGCTGACAATGAATTTCTCACGATCACAAGCACACACATCACTCACTAACTCAGTCTCAGAGTCAGACATCGCTCAGTCAGTCAGACAGCGTAACTTCCACTTACCGTAGCAGATTCTTCGATCTCCACACGGAAAGTTTTCTGTTGTAGAGTTTTCAGGACTACAATCATTGTTGCGGTTTAATTTATAAGTACTAAATGAATATGGAGACACTCTAAAAACGGTCTCAAATAGGGAATAACAAGGAAATAAAATGTCTGAGGGAAGAGGAGTTACTGCCTCACAGTACACAGAAGAATAGTCATGCTCTCCGCCATTAATCTGACGTCATTATTGAATAGCGCCATCAATTGTCCATAGTTCACAAATCACTGAAACGCGTATTCTACTCCCGTTTTTTTTTTCTCATCTTTTTTTTTTTTTGGGGGGGGGGGGGGGCCGGCAGAATGGAGGAATTAAAAAAATATGATTTTTTTTTACTATGGCACCTACATTTTGAGCTAATAGTGACACAAAGTCGGCCGCGATACTTGCAATTCCCATAGATAGCGAGAGTGAAAGACATACATGTGTAGATGCAGACCTTTTGCAGATTTTTTAGGCTAGATATAGAGCAGAGGATAATACAAATAGAAGTAAAATCCTGGAGCTATCAAGATTGAAAGAAAACAATATAAATTGTAAGTAATAATTTGGACAATAGGTCAATAATTTTCCCATTCATTAAACTTTCATTTTTAATATGATAAATTCTGGTATCTCGGAATGATTGTAAGAGTGATGTGTAAGTAATTTTATATAGTTCAAGGTCCAATCAGTATTTTGCAAAATATGTACACTAGGCGTTATGGTACTACAAACATAGATATGTCATAATACATTTTTTAAGTGTGTTCTTTGATGTTAAATTTGATACTTAAAATATAGGCCAAATAGTTAATCATTGTATCTGATATTTGTGTGTCAAGGGAAAATAAAATGCAATGCATGCATTCAATTTCGGAAGAGTGTGAGAGAGAAAGAAAAAAAAGGGAGCGACATGCCTGGAGAGGAAAGGGGAGAAAGCGAAGGGGAGGAATGGAGAAGGAGTGGGAGAGGGGAAGACAGGGGAGGGAAAGAGGAGGAGGGGTTGGAAGACTCGGGGAAAAATAGGGGATAGGGGAGAAATGGTTGGAATAGGGGGGGGGGGGAGGAGCGAGAGGGATAGATCGATGTCGAAGAACATAAAGCATTGATGATTATACTTATTATAAATTGCAAAAAATAAGTCGTTGTCAGAACCCTTCATAAATGTTAAATGATTACGTTAAGTGGAACACAAATAGGTCAAAAGAAATAAGCAAGGAGAAAAAATATGATAAATTCCGCCAAGATGTTTAGACTGCACCAGTTAGTTAGGGTCCGAAACTAGGTAACGAATGGTAAGATGTACCCCTCTTTCTTGACTAACATTACTCAACATGTACTTCATCAGGAATTTTAAGGAACGAAATCTATTGGTAGACGTTCAACTTCATATCAACGTCATGGTAGTCTAAATGGATTATAAATTGTATAGATGAAATGAACTAAAAGTCAGTAAATGACATGGGTAACGAAACTGTCTGCAACCATGAAGTCCAATCATAAAACCCTTAACTCGGCATGAGAGAGACAGAGAGAAAGAGAGAGACAGACAGACAGAGAGATAAACGTAAAGAGAGAGAGAGAGAGAGAGAGGGAGAGAGAGAGCTAGAGACAGACCGACAGACCGACAGACAAAGAGGGAGGGAGGGAGAGAGAGAGAGAGAGCTCGAGACAGACAGACAGACAAAGAGGGAGAGAGAAACAGAGAGAGAGGGAGAGAGAGAGCCGAGAGAGAGAGAGAGAGAGAGAGAGACAGACAGACAGACAGACAGACAGAGACAGGCAGAGAGAGGGAGATAAACGTAAAGAGAGAGAGAGAGAGAGAGAGAGAGAGAGAGAGAGAGAGAGATAGAAAGAGAAATAGTAGAGACAGATCGACAGACAGACAGACAAAGAGGAAGGAGGGAAAGAGAGAGAGAGAGAGAGAGAGAGGCAGAGACAGATACAGAGACAGAGAGAGAGACAGAGAGAGAGAGAGAGACAGAGATAGTACAGAGTGTGAGGGAGAGGTGCGGCGTGGTGGTGGTGGTGGTGGGAGGGGGGGGGGGGGGAGGGGGAGTGTGAGCGAGAGTTCAGAAAGAGAAAGTCCCTTGTTATTGTTGTAGCCGTGATAATTATTTCAAACAACACATACTATTTATGAAATTGTAAAATAATATCACGGGTTGGCTACAAGAATGATCCAATCAAACATGTCGACATATACCACTGTTTTAACAGACAAATGTCTGTTTTATATTAGAACCACCCACTTTGAAGCCTATCATAACAGTTAGCAAATCATTTCACTTGTCTAGGATTGAAGGTCATTTGTCTAGTAAAATCTTTTCCCCTCTTGACGTGCCATACACAGACAGTTTGACTCTTCATTGAAAAGGATATGGCTAATTAACGCTAACCTTCACTTCGTGGGACATTGAGGCATTTTTTGCATAGTTGATAAGTAATAAACATAAAGAATAAACATCATTCCGATAGGACAGCACTTAGAGGTACTAGTTGTCTGATCAAAGACTATTGAGGGTTGACAAGACTTACCTCTCCTAGTCGCTAGAGGGCCCCACGTCAATGTTGCGGTAAATTCGACGATTTCCAAACGCATAACGTACGATGCAGACAACATCATGTCGCTAAATGTTCCGATTATCGACATTCATCGTCACAATTTTAAAGATTTCTGGCCGACTATTAATTTATCTATCCAGACAGCATCCTTTATAGCGATTGATGCTGAACTCAGTGGCTTGGGATGCCGGAGGAAGTTGATGGCCAAGTAAGTTGTGGTGCTCGCACCTGCACAGCTTTTTGCAGGGTAACAAGGTTACTCGCACGGGGCAGGGCTGGCCTGGCTCCATGGCAGTTCCCGCTGAGTAACTGCGGGTGCGGGAAATGTGCGATCTTCACAAGACTTCAGTAATATTGTCTTTATTGGCACTATTTACGTTCATGAATTGTCATCGTTAGTCTTTCTTCATATTAAATGTCTTTTAGAGCCATAGTTCAGAAACATAGCAGTTATGACTGTTCCCAGAGTGAGATAATAGTCTAATATTAATACATTTTCT
Source organism: Arbacia lixula (assembly GCA_963669155.1). Lineage (NCBI taxonomy): Eukaryota > Metazoa > Echinodermata > Echinoidea > Arbacioida > Arbaciidae > Arbacia > Arbacia lixula. The sequence goes on from CAVLGW020000085.1 coordinate 4,624, forward strand.
CATTCAATTTCAAACAATGATGATGGCAATGCAGCCATTATGATCATCACCATATCAATAATGTCATGTGTAGTCCGACAGACAGGCACAATGATAAGTTTTTGTGGTTCTTGGCATGGACAGGGCTTGCCTGGCCTCATGGAAGTTTCCGCATTGCATACTGTTTCAGATATTGTCTTGTGTTCCTCATATATTTTGATATATTTGAAGAATTGTACATGATCACATACCCAGATTATCAGATACCACCCATTTTCTAACAAAAAAAACATGGGGTTAGTCTACAAACTTGTACAAAGTATTCTGAAACTCAAAGGAACTGAAATGTCTTGGACTTAATTGGTATAGAGTAATGAAGTGGTGTGGTCATAAGAGCATGTTGTCAAGACAACTGTTTCTAAACAAAATCACTCCAATGAGAGGTTTAGCGGTCCGATATTGTCTAACAAGCTAGTGTCGGGAATTCTCAATTAGAAGTGCTAATGCATGTTATTATTCCACATAATAATGCATGCAATGGGAACACTGTAACATGCAATACAGATTGTTGTCGGCAAAAAGTGACCTAGAAATCACCTTTTTGAAAAATTCAACAGCGAAATTTTTGTCTAGGTTAGGGTTAAAATTCATAAATTAATACAGTATAAGTCAATACTAAAGTTTGTTTTCCGAATATCACCCATGATCATAGCTATTCATCAAGTCAGTTCTTGTTATAACTATTTCACCCCCCTTTCCTCTGTGACTTCCTTCTTTCCCTGTCATTCTATCATTGTGTCTCTCTCTCTTTCTGTCTCTCTCTGTCTCGCTCTCTGTCTCTCCCTTTCTCTCTCCCTCTCTCTCCCTCTCTCTCTCTCTCTCTCTCTCTCTCTCTCTCTCTCTCTCTTTCCCTCTCTTTCCTCCTTCATCTTTCCCTACATTAGGTCCATCGAAGACAGATACAAGGCCATTGCAGAGGTTGCCAAGACCAGGTCTGTGCTCTCTCTAGGTCTATCCTGCTTCAAACTACTGGACCAAAACAATGAAGATGCTGATCAGGACCAGGACCAAGAAACAAGTCCCAGTTCCGTCAAGTTCGTAGCCCAGACATTCAACATCTTGACCCTGTGTAATGAGGACTACATGGTGGAGCCAGGGGCATTGAAGTTTTTGGTTGAACATGGATTTGATTTCAACAAGCAGTACTCGTGTGGTGTTTCGTACTACAGAGGCTTGGACAAGGTACATATATAAATCTATTGAGTCTTGATGCCAAGTAATAGTGATACCTAACTCTAGCTGGCTAGCTTCATGATTTCTGTTCGTTCCTAATCTCAGCTGCCATATTTTCCCTCCTCACCTCCTTTTCTTAATATGTTGTCCTTTGTAATATCTTGTCAATAAGTTGAGAAGAGAAGTTTTGTATATATTTATCCATGTTTTCAAACTCAAAATTACTTGAATTATCTGGCAGTCTCGATGAGTCCAAACTAATGTCTGTACCAAGTCCATCTTGAGTTTGTGTGGCAGGATCATCTAGATTATTGTATTGCCACTGATTTCTTGTTTGTATGAGAGGAGTAAGGGTAGCTGAAGCTAGACCGCTGAAGTTGGTTGCCACTCTCCCTGGATTAATCACTAATTCAAGTGTAGTCTTTATATCCCTAGTGTCAATCTGAAATACTGATATGTCAGATTGATGATCATCCAGACTTAAAACTTTATTTTTTATCTCGGCGTAATGAGGAAGGATGTAGAATTATAGCTACCATCAAGTCGATGACTTCTTATTTCATATTTTTTGTGATATTTGTAAACTTAAACTTGATTTTCTTTCACTCTCTGTGCCTTGTGAAGAAAGTGGAGGACCCCTGGCCCTCCATCCGACTCCTCTTCAACCAAATCCTGGTTGCTGGGAAACCCCTCACCCTCCACAACGGACTGGTGGACCTCATCTTCCTCTACCAGAACTTCTACTGCGATCTACCGCCCTCTAGTGCTCAGTTCATTGCCGACGTCTCTGAGATGTATCGGGCGGGGCTGATTGACACCAAGTATGTGGCTGAGTATGAAGCGAGGATGCCAGCATCCTACTTGGAGTACGTCTTCAAGAAAAGGTAAGTTTGCTTTGTATCCAGGCCTTGATGCATGGTTGTTGCTTGCAATCGGTTGTAACTACCATCAGGAAAATGCCACTGAGTCCTGAGTATGTTGCATGTTTACATTAGAATGCAATCATTGTACAGCTATTGTTATTTTGTTCCACGTAAAAAGACAAAAGGCTTTGATAGCAGAGTTGCCAATCAGTATGATTTTAAATATTTTTGTATAAAAGAGTAATGTGAATACTGAAGGATTTACAACTGACTTCATGTGTAGTTCTATTTCCTTCAGTGAGGATATACCAGTACTGATTCTCCCTCCAGAATACTGACAGGTGGCAAAGTACTGAAATCAAGGTTGGGAAGTTGGCAACTTTGTAAATGGCATTTTCCCCATTTCAGTTTGATATAATACTTTCCTTCTCCCTTTTGCTGTGTTACTAGCCAGAGGGATAACGCTGTACGTAAGCACACCGGTTCTAGTCATGCGGTGCTAGACTTCCTGCACCACTCCACTGATATGGCTGCTGTGGAATATCAGTGCTACGCTCTGCCTGCTGACTTCCAAGACAGACACAAGAAAGGACTGGTGGTCAAGACTATAGACGTTTGTGAGATATACGCAGTAAGTTTTTCACATCACTGCCCTCATGTTTGTAGATTGTCCGTTTGTCCAGATTATCCTGTTTTGACTGCAATAAATCCAGAAATATATGCCAGAATCTCTTTATTTGTAATATTTATGACAGGGCAATTTAACAATTTAGTTGGTCAAAAGTCAAGGTCATATCCTAAAATGTCACTTACATATTTGACCCAAATTCATATTTTTGTAGTGCTAATACACGACATTAATTGATTAGATTTTGGTCAACAAAGAAGGTCAAATTCTAATGTTCTCTGTCATGCCATAATAGCATAATTTACAGATTTGATTTGAGCATGATACCAAGGTTAAGAACAGTGCAATTAATTGATGGTATTTTGTATTTTAAATGTCAAGAAATATCTTGAGTATGGCCACAGACTGAGTAAAAATGTTAAATAGCAATTTCTCCAGGCATAGGACAACAGATTGCTGACTGATTTCTCTAGATTGGGGCAGGAACAGAAAAGCAAATTTCATGTGTGTTAAAAGAAGAATCGCTGAACAAAGATGATGAGTGTTTCACTTTTTGAAATGATCATTCACCATTGAGTAATTGATACCATGTGATTAGTGTCATCAACAAATATGCTAATTGATGATGCAATATGGTTATCGCCTCTGTGTCCCTCGCTTTGTCTTCCCGTCCCAGGCTCATGGGTATTGTGCGAAAGGGGTGAATTGCTCAAAGTCACATGACCCCGATGCGATCCAGGATGCAGACAGCGTGAGAGAGGAGGAGAAAAAGAAGCGCAAGAGGAGGAAGAGAAACCGGCGGAATCATAACAGGGAAGGAGAAGCGACAGACCAGAAGAAGATGAAGATCGGCAGAGTTGATGATGATGATGATGATGATGATGCAAGATGCGAGGGAGCGGAGAAAAGGAATGATGGAGAAGGTGAGAGAGAATGTACGGAGGATGGAGCTGAAATGATGGTGGAGACCTCTGAGAGTTCCGTCACGCTATCGGCAGGTACCACAAAGCAGGAGCCGACTGTAGATAGAGCACAGAACAAACAAAGCGGAGATGCCCTTTTTGATAACAAAATGGTGACTCTGCAAAACGATGGCCAAAATCGAAAAGGGGAGTCTTCCTCAGAGATGGCTCCCTCGAAACCGCTTGTCCCAAAGCGATCTGGCAGTCATCGGGCGGGGTTTGACGCCTTCATGACCGGGTTTGCCACGGCCGCGTTCATCGCTCGTTTTGGATCAGAGCACAAGGCGACCAGCACGGAGACACCTCTAGACTCCTCCTCAACCACAACCGCCCCCAGACCTCCAGGCAACGGACACTTGACCAGCAGGGTTGCCCAGCTGAACGTGGGCAGGACAGAGTCTGTGATTGACCGGTATGGGGTCAGAGGCCTGGCCAACAAGCTGTATCTGAGTGGGAAGGATTATCCGCTGGCCATAACCAAGAGCTCTTTCACCAAGACGTCTGCCCTGCACAAAGCAAAGATGGAACTTCTCGAGAAATTGGGAAGGTGATCTGTTATGCACAAAAACATTTCCTGAGGTTTTTTTTCACCAAGACATTTCCTGTGCATTAAAGGTGGATCCTATTGAGAAAACAGGAAAGAGATTTCTTACATACATGTACAGAGACAGCAAAACTATGTGCCTCTTTGGAAGTATTTTGCTACATATTTTCTCAGTTTTTATTTCATTGCTTTGCATTGTACTATGCATGTATCAAATGCATTCCTTAGCAGAGACTATGAACATGGTCTTTTGTTACAAGGGCAAAATTACAAAGGGTCCCTTTTTAGATTTTCTCAGTGTAACAAAAAAAAATATATATGTTCACAGTGCGAGGTGAAAGAAATATTGTCATATCACAACCTACAGCATTTTTTTATACAGCCGCATAACATAAAACATTTAACATGCATGAAGACAATTCAATTGTCGACTACAATTTTCCCTCTTTCAATCCTCTGATGGACTGGAGCTGCTCTCCTGCTCTGGAATCTGCTCACTTTTCCTGAGGTTGTGTATTCATAAAGCTTAAAGGGATAGTTCACCCTGAAATTAAGTTTGTTTCAATAAAAGCTTACACATATTCGTGAAGATTTGACAAAACTCCTTCAAAGAATAAGAAAGTTCAGACATGCCAACCAGTACGATTTTGTCGTATTTAGTACGATTTTTAGAACTGAATACGACTGTACGATTTTCCTTTAAAAAATACGATTTTCAACAAAAAAAAAAAAAAAAACAAAAAAAAAAAAACGATTTTTTTTTTTTTTTTTTTTTTAAATCTTATTTTGTGTGTGTGTGCCATATTCAATGGCGAAATGCCCACTTTGTTTTGTGAAGTATCCTACCAGCATCTCACATTAGCAATTTGGGGATGTTCATTGGTTCATCGAGCACACCAGTCATGACAAAATCATGCATATTCAACCAATGCTCCATAAAAAATGCCCGATGTAGGAACTGTAAGAGACATTGATCCGTTTTTTTTTTTAATACATTTTTTGTTGGTAAAATACAACATTTTGGATTAAAGAATACAGTTTTTGAACTCCAGAAGTTGGCAGGTCTGGTTTAGGTGACTTTGCTGATCTTTATTCTAAGATCCAAATAGATGCTCTCATACTATTGTGATAGCATGTGTTGCTACTTATACATTTGCTTTACAGCGAAGATGTCCCATTATTGGTAATACTGTAATCGGTATGGGATGAAAAGAGTGAAGATCACATGAAAGAGCAAACATTTAACTTTCCCATTGTTACCAGTAAAACATTTTTCTAACATTTTCATGGCTTGGGGCCAACAGGCCACTGGTCATGTTGAGTTTTCGTGAAAATCTGATTTTTCACTCAAAAATACGATTTTTGAGGATATTCAGTCTGATTTTTTGTGTCAAGAGGTTGGCATCTCTGAAAGTTGATCTTTTGACATTTCAGTTTTGTGATGTCAGATGCGAGGTGCTCTTCCATATGTTGTGTGTTGTATGATTACATAAATTGGTCTTTTATCTGTTTTTGATGAAGGAATATTTTTTTTTCAGAGATATGTGTGTAAAAACACCTTTCTAATGAAGTATCAAATGCACTAGTCAAATTATGCATCCTTATGAGAAAATGAACATTTTCAGAAAATAATGTTTCTCGCACGTGATGTCACAAAATCAAATTGCTAAAAGATCACAACTTTTTTATCCTTTGATGGATTTTCATCAAACCTTCACTTATTTCTTTCATGTTTCTGCTTTTATTGAAACCAACTTAATTTCAGGGTGGACTATCCCTTGAATGTAATAATGTGATATGGTTATTGTGAATAGCAGTCCCTTTTTGTGTGTGAAGTAATGTGCCATGAATAGCAGTCCTTATGAATAGTTTGTCCTTATGTATGGTGGTACTTGTGAAAAGCAGTCCCTTCTGAAAAGTGCACTAATGGCATATAGAATGGTTACAGAGGAATGAAGCAGAGATATATTAACTTGAAAAACAAGAAAAATTAGAGAAATAGTTTGAGATAAGTCAGACATACATCGCATCATTAAAGGGAGTTATTTGTGCCAAAAATTCTTAATCAGTACTCCTGTAATCTTTTTCTCTAAAGGGTTGCCTTTGGTATTTTGAGTTAACACATGGTAAAGAAACACAATGAAAAGTGAAAACGATGAACAGTTTGTCACGGGCTGGCTTTAAAGGTAGCCCGTCCCTTTTGCAGACCTAATTCTGAAAGTTCCCTGACTTTCATCATTTGAGAGAGAGTGGCTATATAACCTTTCCCTGGAATCGGCAAAGCGTAATATTCAGTTTTGAGGAAATAATCTTCGATAATTAGTCGAGCTTTCTTTTGTCGTACCACGAGAATAGTCAAATCTCAGTGAAAATTTACATGTAGTTAGATTTTCATTTATTCTACTGGAGTTATGATACCTCTGACCTAAAAACTTCACAGTTGGTATCCCAAAGATACATGCTAAATATGTGCAAACTTTCATGAGGTTTGTAGATGTTTGTAAAAGGGACGGGCCATCTTTAAATTTTCCTGCTCAAATACTAAGTAGCATGACTACCATACAATCTGCTGATTGGACAATAGACAACAGGCTATGAATAAACTTTAAATACATTATAGGACACAATTAAGTCACAACCTTTTGGTTACTGCAGTTCCATGGCAAATGTTGACATCCTTACTGGGCCAGGGTTCACAAAGCAAGAGTAAGTGATGGGTTAGTGATCAGGATGCAGTGCTGGTAGTGCATTTTCCTGAAAATTGTTGCCAATCTGTTTCTAAGGTTTTCCCGCTTTTTTCAGGAAAACTTAACAGGATTTTTTTCCCTCTTGTTTTCAGACTTTATATATGTGAATCCCTTTACAAGTACAAAATGTCCAACAGTTTTGTACTCTCTATCTTTTAAACACCATGTGGTTTGATTTTGGTGCACGGAATATATGGCCATCTTTGTTTCCACATAGCAATTAACAATTAAATTTGAGTGAAACATTAGCGGTTTAATGGGTTTCACATCAATCTTTTGTCAAAAAACTTGCAAACTGATGATGGGAACACTATCATGTTATATCATTGTGATTTTCTATTAAAGAATCAAACAAAATATTTGTCTCATGTGCTCTTCCAAGGTGAGCGACCAGAGTTAATCTAAATCTGAAGTTATGGTATGTGTGTGTATGTTTGAGAGAGTGTGTTTATGGAGGTGGGAGGAAAGTAGAAACAGGATACACACGGATGGTTTATGTAAGAGAAACGCAGTAACAGGAACAACCAAATGTTTTGTTTGTGTATGTGTGGAGAAGAGTGTGTGTGTGTGTGTGTGTGTGTGTGTGTGTGTGTGTGTTCATAGGGCCCTGGGAAGATGGCAAACTAGAAAAACAGAAATAGGCTACACTAGCAGTGTGTGTGTGTGTGTGTGTGTGTGTGTGTGTGTGTGTGTGTGTGTGTGGGAGCATCGCCTTGGTGAGAACGCAAGCCATTTTTTTCATCTTGCAGGAAAATAAATCCAAATCTGCATTTTAGTAGATTTTGAGTTCAATGATTTGAAGCTGGCTTACCTTTGGGTTAGCCTAGTGCAGTAATGCGATATTTGATATGATGCAATACAAGTAATCGTAATAAAGAGCAAAATGTTGCCCTTCTATGTCAGAAAAAAAGTAAGCTTGGTTAAGAGCTAGAAACGAGACGGGTATGGCGTGAATGATATAGCTCTGTTCACCAAATTGTCGATCTGTTACGTGCATGTTACTGATGGAGTGCTACAAGTTGAAGTAATAGGCAAGATATGACAGTCTGGGTTCCAAGGGCCATATTCATGAAACCTTACTAAGCCTAGTTAGCTACTAAAGTGCATTCAGTTGCACTAATTTTTAGTAACTTACTAGGCTAGTACATGTATAATAAGGTTTCATGAATATGGCCCCTGGTTGTGAAGTGTGTGGACAAGACTAACCACTTATGCATGTAAACTTCTGTAAACAGAAGCATGCAAGGGAGTAAAGTCTGGTTTCCAGACATAGTTATGAATCTGTGGTATGTTTCTAGGCGTTCACACACTCTGTGGCCTAGAACCCTTGATAACTCTCATAGGTCCATGATCACAGCACACAACTAGGAAAGCAAGATTTACAGAATTACACAGGAAGGATTCAAACAAATTCAACCAACCAAACCAAAAGGCAAATGAAAACATCTTTCTCTGATGAATTTATTTTTACAACATACAAACACAAATGGTACCTTTTCTTCACTATGAGAAGGCTTACAAAAATGTCAATTAAATCAACAAAGTCAGACTGGAAAACTACAAGAATACAATACATACTGATAAGTCTATTTCGTAGCATTTTGAAGTATCAATATTTTGGTCACACAAGGAGTAATTCAGTCACAAACAATACTCTTTTCTCTGTTGTGCTTTCACTATGAAAATGATCTTTTGTTAGACAAAATTTCAAGCGGTCCCTTTTAAATTTTGTAGGCATAACAAAAGACCATGTTCATAGCGTACAAATCAAAGAAAATTTGCATGTCTGAAAAAAAGACTCCCTAAGAAACATTTTTTTTCATGTTCAACAGAGAGAGCATGAATCAAATCGGTGAGAAGAAGAACCAGCGACATACCTTGTCACTTCATAGAGAAATTACATAGACAAGTGAAAAAGAGAACTACATCATGTACTGATACACAGGATTTAACTAATACAATATACAACAAGAACATGGCAACACTACACATATAACACAGATAATTACAAAAATGTACAAAATGAGATATACAAACATGACTTTTGTTCCTTCTGGAAGCTTGCTTTCAGCCCCAAACTCTTTTCATCTATCAAAATTTGATTTTCTCTTTTTTTTTAATAAATGAAGGGCAGTATCTTTTCATAGATTTATGAAAATAAAGTACAGTTCGTACTGTATCTGTATCTTTTAATGGAAAACTATATTTTATTCCTTCCAGGAAGCTTTGTATAATCGATGGAAATGTAAGAGAAAAAAATATGGTATTAACCATTAACAGATGAATAACATGATTGTATCACATACATTTTCTTTCTATGATAATCTCAACAATCGCAACGCAAGAAACACATCGTTACGCAAAGCACTTTAACCAAATTCATTGAAGTTATGTTGGGGATAATATTATCATGTTGCTCATTATCTAGAGCGAAACTAAGATAACTCCAGCAGTTACGCATCTTGAAACCCTTTGATTTAGTTCATTCAATATGAAAATTTCATAAGCATACTCCTTTTCTATTTTAGAGCAAGATAAAGATACCTACATCTGCAGTGAAAACAGAAATGGAACATTTTCTTTATTTAGTTCATTTTGTTAACATATCAGATATGACGGTGTAGGATTGTAGCACAGAGGCTACTACTACCCATGTAGCAAAGAAATAATCCCACCTCCTTCAAATATGAATAATACTGCTACGCATACCAGCAAAATCATGCACAAAATGAAAAACACAACCCATGTTGCCAAATAGGCATAAACATATCATGAAATGGGCCAAAATGGGTCCATTCAACTTTTTACAGAGTAAGGTCACAGGGAATGTATGCAGCGTATTGATGACTCCCTTACACCCCCCTCCTCCCCCACCCCCTCGACCCCCCACCCCATCCCCCCCCCCCCCCCTCCTGTATGCCGGCATGTCCCATCTCCAACATCAAGAGTTTTCAAGCCGTTTCCATGGCAGCAGCCGGTTCCTGCGATTCCATCTTCTTTGTTTTGATCTCCTGATGACATAACAAAAAGAAAAAAAAATGCAAAATAGACCATGAATAAAGATGAATACATGTATCTTCACAGTTACTACTTTGAAAGTGTGAATTCACAGATGCAATGTCCTGCACGTGGCGTATATATTCTTAGCTTTAGAGGACCAAAACCATAGTTACAAGATGACTGAAATAAAAGCAGAACCAGAGAAACATAACCAAATTGATCTATTGATATTTTATGGTCATAACACCAGAGGAATTTAGTTTATTAGTTTGGCCTTTCAGGATACAACTTCAAATCTTATCAGTCTGTCTCTATGTGGTGTTCCATCTTTATCTTGCCTTAAGTTGAATTCTGATCACTACAGTGTATATCTAAAGTTATTGTGAAAGTGATCAAGTTTTAACTGTTGTATAAAAATCTAACTTCAAAGAAAGCAAGGGCGTACATGCATGTACATGGTATTTGACACTAGGCTTTAATTTCAATTTCCTTTTCTGCGATTGAAGAAGCCTTAATACATAACATCGATACTGCATCAAAGAGCATGAAAATGGTTTAAGCCATGGTTTAGGTTCGACAATGGTAAACCTAGCAATCATCTCAATTATTGCTCTGCATTCAAGGACCATCCTTGCAACTTCCCTCACCTGCCTTTGAATATCCTGATCTAAAACTTGACTGAAAAGAGTATGAGCCCAAAGGTTTCACTTTAAAGGGATAGCTCACCCTGAAATTATTTGGTTTCAATAAAAGGAGACACATGAAAGAAACATATTAGTGAAGGTTTGACAAATATTTTTGGAAATTTTCCATGGTTTTACATATATATTGCTATGAAAAGAATGCATTCCTTTATCAAAGAACAGGAAAAAGGCAATTTTTGGAAAAGTAGTGCACAACATATGGGGAGAGCACCTCGCATGTGATGTCACAAAATCGAAACTTTAAAATCAAATAACTTTCTTGTCCTTCAATCGATTTTCATCAAAACTTCACTAATATGTTTCTTTCATGTGTCTCCTTTTATCGAAATCAACATAATTTCAGGGTGAACTATCCCTTTAATTTCCTGAAAGATGAGCTAAAGATGTGAAGAGCTCACCGATGGTTTTTCGGGAGACAGCTTTCCGTTTCCATTCATCATGTCGCCATTTGCGTGGTGGTCGCCATTGGTAACCTTTGCGTCACCGTTGGTGACCTTGGCATCGCCGGAGCCATTCACAGCTTCGGTCTTCTCGTCCTCCTCCTGGCGACTTCTCTTGGACTCGCCACCAGAGGGGGCGCTCTCTTCGGCTTCATCAGGCTTTCTCTGCGGTAAAGGTTTGGAACCCTGTTTTCATCATGTGTTATGGGTGGGACAGATCACAATGATAAACAATGACACAGCACAAACATGATGACGGATATGAAAAATTGTGTTCAGAGTGTGTGAGTGAGTGTGAGATCAAAATGCTGTGATAAGAGGTAAGTTGTGGCAGTGGGAATGGTTATGGGCAGAACCGCTCAACAATTTAATCATTTTGAGGAGATTTCTTCCTGATATCCCGAAAACAATGAGGGGCAGAATGGAGGTCCTGTGGTCTTCTTTCCACAGCTACCACTACTATTTCAAACATTTTTAATTCTGAGATGATTTCTTCCAGATATTCTAAAAATCAAACAAGAGTCGAACCCATCCTAGTCATGACAGAATGACTCTTTTTATAACAGGTCATGTAATCTTATTAATCACATCTACCCCTTTCGTTAAAAACACATTAAAACAATTAACTGTCTGGCGCAGATCCATAAGGATTGAAAAGAGTATTGTGAAATTCTGTTTGGATTAGGCCTAGTTTGGATGAGATTAAGACGCTGTGATTAGAGGTTAGGCTGAAGAGGTAGCAGTGATAATAATTTTGGACAGAACTATTCGACCATCATCGGTGCAGATTTTGCTCCATTTCAACAATTTATAATTTTGAGATGGTTTCATCCAGGAATCCTAAATCAACTAAGAAAGGAACTCATGGTCATCAAAGAATGACTCCATTCATAACATGTCCAGTACAGTAAACTTTACTCCTCCTACTACCCCCTTAACCCTTACACATTCAATGATAAACTGCCATGTACAGAGCCATCATCAAGAAGTTAAAAACAATGGTATCCATCTCTTTCACCCTTACATTACCAGGGGGGTGTTTCACCAAGCTGTTCGTAAGTTACGAACGACTTTACGAACGACTGGTGATCCCTTCTTGTGCTAAATCAGATTCTCAGTGAACATAGTGTGGTATTGCATTTAGCACAAGAAGGGATCACCAGTCGTTCGTAAAGTCGTTCGTAACTTACGAACAGCTTGGTGAAACACCCCCCAGATAGACTGGGGTCTGCTTGCTTTTCACAAGGACCGCTTTCCATACCGTAAAACTTAATGCGTTCTCATCCTTAAAAAAAACAGCGGTCCCTCAAGTATGGAAAGTTACACATTATAAACAGCCATCTTTGTGAATAGCAGTCCTAATAAAAAGGGGACTTCATGAATAGAGCTTATGAAAAGTGAGCTTGCACTGTTAAAATGCTGCTCTATGGGATTCGTGTGCATTACGGGTGAAAAATACACACATGGCATAGAGATTAAAGGGCATATACTGTACTGGGAAGGCAAAAAAGCCTTCAAAATGTAATTGTTAGCAATCTTCTTGCCAATGGTCTTAGATTCATGTATTGTCTATTTTAGAAGCTTGCTGAAAGTCATTTGTCCTCAAATGATCCACATATGGAGTAATTAATGATAAATGATTAAATCCTTAAAATGTTCGGCCCGAACATTTTGAGGATTTGTGATTTAATCACTCATTACTCCAAATGTAAATCATTTGAGGGCAAATAACTTTCAGCAAGCTTCTAAAATAGACAATACATGAAATTTAAGACCATTGGCAAGAAGATTGCTAACAATTACTTTTTGAAGGCTTTTTTGCCTTCCCAGTACAGTATATGCCCTTTAAAAGTAACAGAAATTATTGGTAGTGTGAGAATGGGTTACAGTGTAAGTGTGAGGCTTAACATTCACAAGATGTTGGTATCATGCACAAACTGGCAACATAATCCATGCAAGACAACATACAAGATTACAAAACTGCCCTACTCTGACAAAAAGGGAGCAAGTGACACATCACTCAAATCTGGGTTATTAGTATTCTTAGATTGTACCCAGCATTCCCTACATATGACCAAAATCTGGACAGGAAATATTCACCTTGCTGCGAGATATCAATCTAACATGATGTGGTTTTGCACTGATGCCAATGCAAATGAAAGACAGCTCATTTACAAGAAAAGTCTCTTTTGTTAGTCGCTTCCTTCTGTCAGAGAAGGGCAGAAAATTCCACTTAATTTAGTTAACTATACAGGATGATTCATTCATTCATGTGAAACAGGAGATATGCCAAATTTCAAAGTACCCTATTTGAAGGATACCAACAAGCTGCTCAACCAAACAGAATTTCATAATACATCTCTTCCAATCAAAAAAACAACAACAACATATCACAAAACTGCAGGAGGTCGTTGATGTTGTATCATAACAAAATCACCTATGCATACTGTACACGACACACAGAAGCACAAGGCCACGATAATAAACAAAATCAGATGAGAGCTTTTATATTAATAAAATGAAAAGTTTTTATCAAACAGTTGGAAGAGGTTGCCATATGACAGCTCATTCTTTAGAAGAACATTGATATGACACTTAATTATCAAATTAAGTTGAGGAATTCGCCCTTAATTTATTTACCTTTTTCCTGACGAGATGCGAGATGTCTGCAGCCTGTGTGCTGTCTGCCTTCTTCACAGCAATCTTGAGAAAAAGGGAGAGGGTGAGAGACAGAGAGAGAAAGAGAGGGGGGGGGGGAGATGGAAGTTGATTCAATCATACAATGGATAATACATACTGAACATACACCGTCGTTTTGTACCTTAATTAGAAATTACATGAATGTGCATTGAATTAAATTGAGTTATTTATTGTCCATTAGGATATTCACTTTTCACATATACTGACTAACAGAGAGAGAGAGAGAGAGAGAGAGAGAGACGGACCAACGCTGACAAACAAGGAGAATATCTTGAGACAAGCAGCCTCAGGGAGAGAAACTGACCTGCTGAACTGGTGCAGAAGACGAGGCTTCAGAGAAGCCCGACGAGGAGGCGGCAAATCCCGAGGAGGTCGATGAACTGGGACCGGCTCCGTCTGAAGACGGGGCCTGGGCCTTCATCTCCTTGGCGTCTTCCAACTGTCAAGACAAACATTTCCATTGGTAAAGAGTTGCCCCCTGCAGGGTTCCCAGCATTTCATGGAAACAAAATTCCCTGATTTTTCCATGATGAAGTCATTACAGGTGTTTCAACTCATTTCCAGTTAACATGTTTTTTATTTCACAATATATATTCACTGTACGTGCAAAATAAACACGCAAATAAAAAATCCCTGACTGGAAAAAAAGTAATATAATTTTCCCTGATTTCCCCAATGGGCTGGGAACACTGAGTGGTAAGCCCAGAATCTGGCTCAAAAATTTTGATTCCATTCCCTAACCTTATGACCAAGAATTGCCTCAAACTGAGATATCATTTCCATAAGCACATTCGAAAAGATTCATTAGGCGTCATTCATTGATTGAAAAGAGATTGACACTACCAACACATGAGTGTCGTATATGTGTCGTCATCGTCATGGAAGAGCATTGAATACATGTATTTGAAAATCTACCAGCTGATGGCGCTAGATTGTGGGGCAGCTGTACATTATGCTGTGATATTCCGTCCAAAACATTGTGGGTGGAAAGAGAGAGGGGGAAGGAAAGAGAGAGAGAGAGGGAGAGAGGGCGAGAAAGACTGAGAGAGAGGGAGAGAGAGGGAGAGAGAGGGAGAGAGAGAGAGAGAGAGAGAGCAAAATAGAGAGAAGAGGTGATGGAGAGGGAGAGAAATTGAGATTTAGATTAAGAGAGAGAGAGAAAGAGAAAGAGAGAGAGAGATAGAGATAGAGAGAGAGAGAGATAGAGAGAGAGAGAGAAAGAGAGAGAAAGAGAGAGAGAGCGAGAGAAAGAGAGAGAGAGAGAGAGAGGAAGGGGGGTGCATTCACCTTGCTCAAGATGTCTGGGATGAGTTCTTTGAGCTCGTCAATCTCCTTCTGTGCAGAAACAATGGGGTCGTTCTCATCTGCTTTCTCTGAAATATGAAGAATATAAGTTCAGATATAATAAGGAGCCTTTAATCGTGAAATTACTTATCACAAAAAGCCACTCCAATTTGTCTTCCATTACTGTTAAGAAAACAATATATCTTCTGTTGCGAGATATAAAAAGTAAAATTCTTCAGATCATCTAAAAATAGATAAGTGTAAAATTGAGGGGGGGGGGGGGGGTTCGAAGTTTGTTCAAATTAAAAACAATCAAGATGCAGCCACCTTAACAAGGTTCTATCCCCACTTTCGTTCCCGTATTTATGGCAGGAGGTACCCAGGTCTACAGTAAAATGGGCACTGCATTGGGTGAAAAATATGTTTTTTGTGTTTGGCCTTAAATAAAAACAATACAAACTGTGGCCATTTATTGTGATCTTCTGTTCACATGTCATTGTGCTTAAGTCTCATGTTTACACAAGACAATACCCAGTGTATCACTTGTCAACATTGGATTTACAGAGCAAGATTTCAGTGCGCGTGTTAAAAGATTTTTAAGGGCTATTCCATGGTTACTCACATTACATTTGGAGACACCTTGACTCATACTTGGAGCTGTAACTCCATTATTATTGATAGGAACTAAACATCTCTTTATCACAACAAAGTAAGCAGTCAGACAATCCTTTGTATAAAAATAAAACTTGAGAAATTTTGTTATGCTCCTAACAAATCTTTGAAATGTGTCGGTTACTCACGTTACAAATCATGTAACTCTGATTTGTTTACCAACACTTTTTTTTTAGCAAATTCAATTATAATCATGGTTTCGTTCCTCAAAATTAAAGATGCGGACATGTGTTTGGAGCTGAGTGGACAGACCTTTTCCCTTTCCTTCGGCCTCAGACACTTTCTTCTCTAGGCTGGCCAGTCTCTTCTCGATCAGATCCTTGGACGTTCTGTAATGCTGAAATAAAAGCAAACAAAGAGAGCCATATTTCACCTTCATCATGCATAATTTGAACATATTAAATTGAGACATTACCACATTGTCTTGTTTGTATTAGTCATATTTTTTTAATGTAAATTACTCTTTAAATGCCATATCCTGTGAAGAAGGGGATTATGGAGTGCCACAAATCTCTTTCCTGAGCGCTACCCAGCCAGTCAGGCTGCCTATCCAAGGTATCCTCCTTCTTCCCCTGCTTCTTTCTCCTTCTTTCTTTCCAGACAATGCAACACTTTTCCGAGCCATTGTGAAGCACATGACCCCAAATTATCAACTGTCTAATTCTTAGCTCACATAGTAGATCCTTGTCCAAATCCATGCTTCAATTATGTATACTGACACATGGTATACATGTAAATTTACAGCAATCCCAAATGTAGTTCTGCCTTCACTGCCACAAATGAAACAAAAACAGTTATTAATTTGAAGGTCAATTAGTACTACCATGTATCAAGTTGTGCTTTATAATGGAGGGAGCTTCAGACTTGCTACTTACCTGAATGGATTCATCAAACTTCTGGGCAAAGGAGTATGCAAGACCTAGATTGTAATGTCTGTAAGAATCTGGTCAAGGAAAGAATGCACTCCAAAATATGACATCACAGCAACATGAGCATCAATGATGGTTGAAGGGAGAAAAAACATAAATCTGAAATGGACATGCTTGTGTTATGCCACATTTTTTTTTTTTTTTTTTTTTTGGGGGGGGAGGTTCTTTTCACGGCTTATATGAAAGAAAAAAGACCGAACTATGTTGTGAATTGCACCCTATAATAAAAAAAAATCAAAAGTTTTCACAAAAGCTCTGTCTTACATCTTTTTTTTTATTAAAAAAAATAAAAATTTATAATTACTTATTCATTAATTCATTTACTTATTTTTATTAATTATCATTATTATTTATTATTATTCATTTATTTATTCATTTATCTTTTTTTTTTTTTTTTTTTTTTTGGGGGGGGCTCAATAGCCCTCTCTCCTTCTATACTTTCAACATGGCCCGAAAATAGAAGAGGATACGTTCCAGCGATGAGTCTGCTCTCGGCGTCGAGGTATTTCTCCTGGATCTGCAGACAGCTGTGGAAGTCGACAATGCTCTGAACATACTGCTCCGTCTCCAGACCCAGCTCGCCCAGCTTGAGGTGGATCTGGGAGACCTTCATCTGACAGTCCTTGGACTCTTGCCTGAGGATGCGACAAGGAGGGACATCCCAGCATCAAGAACCACGTTCATACACTCTACACTGCCTATCCGCAAAATAAGCGCAACATTCGGGAAATTCTAGTACTAGTATTCCGGCCGGTACATTCCCAGCCCTTTCCCTCTTTAAAGAAAGATTGTTGATAGTAGATGGACTGATCCCCAAAAAGTTATTTTTGAATAACTACAGTACTAGACAAATATTATATTTGTAAATGTTTATAATTACAGTACTAAAGAATGTTAATTTTAAAAAAAAATTTCAACATTTGTATCACACATGAAAATTGATCGCTTCCAGTGAATGTTCAGATTTTTACGACCCTTTAGTGATTCAAAACTCACAAAAATAACAACTTAAACAGTAGTCTGGTGGAATACGATGATCGTTACCTGCCAATGATCACCCGTGCCATCTCGAGCATCTCCCAGGCAAGTTGGAAGTTTGGGATGTCATCTGGATCTCCTTCCTCTTTCTGTCAAGACATAAAATCAAGGAAATAATCACTCGATGAGTCCACTGCCACCTCATTATCAAGAAGCTCGCACCAATTAACCATTGACTCGTCCACTTTCAAGGAAACCTTCATTGTGGTCTGTTCTTTTTTTTTTTTAACTGAATGGAAAAGGTTCACTGGAAAATCAGACTCAAACAATAACAAAACTAGTGACTCAAAAGCTGATGCAGTTTGTATACATTTCAAATGATGTAAAATAATGTAAGTATATACAGATAAATAATTTCATACATTATGCATTACAAAATTATGGTTGTACATTGCAGCCAGTTCTACTTCAAATATATTAAAATAGTACTGCAGAATGTATCATTCATATGATTGACAAAACATGCAGAGTATAAATAAAGGGTTGTATTGATTGAACAATGACTTCTTCCGTTGATAATGCTCTCAGATGTAATATGATTACCTGCCATATGACATATTTTCCTGAGCAGACCAGGGACACTCACCAATTTTATGTTGAAAGTTCTCACTTTTACACCACAATGACAACTTGGTCTGTCTGGACTGGTGGTATTTCTAAACACTACTGGCTGCCTTATGGAAAGGGGCATAAACCATTCCCTTATGAAAGGTGTGTCTTAATTGAGCCTTATAAGGAATTTGAAATTTATTCATAGCCTGTCGCCTACTGTCCCTACAGTAGATTACACAGGAGTTGCACTGCCTAGTATCTGAGAGGAAAAAGCCAGCCCGCAAATATGCTGGCTCAGTAAAAAATCAGTTAACTAACCTAAGATGTTTTTCTTGAATACCAAAGATAAATATTTAAGCAGACATCTCATCTTAGCAATGGAGATAACAGTTCCATTTCTATTGGATTTTTTTGGAAAACCTTCCTAGAAATGATTTTACTCTCCTTTACCTGATCTGATTTTTCTCCATCCTCTTCCTCGGTGGTGTCTGGCTCAGTAGAAGGCCCTGCCTCCTCGTCGTCCTCTGTTAACCAATGGAAGGAAGCAAAGATTGTTTCTTTAAGTCTTTCCATGCCAGGCATGCATATTATCACCATTTACGCACACGAACCCCATAGTACCAAAGTGGTGTCATCATATCCATTATTATGCAGGTTGCTGGTTTTAGACAACATTGCACAAGTGAGAGTTTTCCCTGGTCTGACATTGTCTAGCGGGCTAGTGTACGGAACTACCAATGAGATTCCCCGCTATGAACACTGATATTTGCTCTAATCACATGGTTTGTCTTGACAACATGCTCACATGATGTAACATTTTGGTACTCTATAGAGAATCACTTGTCTGTCACATAAAGGGTTAAAGGGAATACACTGTACTGGAAGAACAAAAGCCTTCAAAAAGGTGATTGTGAGTGATCTTCTTGCAAATGGTCTTAAATTCATGTATTGTCTATTTTAGAAACTCAATGAAAGTGATTTGCCCTGAAATGATCCACATTTGGAGTAATAACCGATTAAATCACAAATTCCCAAGTGTTCAGGCCGAGCACTTGGAGGATTTCTGATTTAATCACTAATTACTCAAAATGTGGAAAATTTGAGGGCAAACAACTTTCAGCAAAGTTTCTAAAATAGACCGTACATGAATTTAAGACCATTGGCAAGAAGATTACTCACGATCACCTTTTTGAGGACATTTTGTCTTCCCAGTACAGTATATTCCCTTTAATGGTTGAGATATCATCAGCAAATGGTGTTTAGAACTGAAGCAAAACTATGACATTATGAAAACTTGGATTGATTAAGTTTTTAAAACATGTTGAAAGTAAGCCCCAAAAGGTGTAGAAGCAATAAGAGTCTCTGGGACCCACAACCAATGGGATGCTGTTCTTTGATGAGTCCGTAATCACGAGTCCCATTCTTGTTTTATTTCAGGATACCTGTAGGAAATCACCTCAAAAGGATAAAATTATCGAAATTGAATGAAACCTGGAAACTTTGATGATTGCAAAACGGTTCTGCGATGATCACGGCCCATTAACAGAAACAATTTTACACTAACCCTTACCTTAAAGACAAGGTGTCCCTTTTGCAGTTCAAAAACAAAATGTAAAAACCCACGGAAAATGGAAAGAGATAGAGTGTACTGTATCTTTATTTCCCACTGAATAATTAAACTGAAAGCTGCCTTTAAGCGAAATTATAGTAATTGCTAGAATTTGGGGAGGTTTTGGGCTGGTCATCCGAAGCCTATAGCCTAGAGACTGGAGACTGCTGTGTGCTTTGGTCCGCTTCACAGTGCATGCGTTCAATGGTAGACCTTGTCTTTAAGATATGTTACAAGTAGTTTACATAAGAATTTGTTGTACTAGAGACTTTATGGTGTAAACTTTTGATAAAATTGTAAGATGTTCATAACAGATTGTCTTTTTTCTTTTATTTTTTTTTTGTGGGGGGGGGGGGACATTTTTGTTTCTAATTTTAAAAATTCTTTCAAGTTCTATAATAACTTTAAAAAAGGCAATCAACCATCCAATATCTACTTCTAAATGCAAAATAGCTGAACATCCCTTGAACAACTCCTCAAATACCTAAAGAAATTAAGTTATGTTTCTATTTATACACTGTAGTCACACATTTACATATCCATTTGTTTCCATCATGTTTTTTCCATCTAGACTTTTAGCTCACGTCTTTGAATGGAAAATAAATGATTAAAAAAAAAGACAAAGAACATGGATAGACTGCACATGCAATACAAAATAATGGCAGCTTGTTTGCTGTTTTCAAAACAATAAATGTTAAGCCTACTATCTGGATAACTTTTGTGTAAAAAGTGCAATATGTATTAAAATGATTGTTTCCTTGGAATTCATACTTAAAGAAATATCATATGTAATCCTATAATACTAGGTAACCCGTACTTGAATACCTCTTGAGAGCATCTTGAAACAAAAATGGTGTGTGTGCCATGACTGATAAATTATGTGCACAATATCGAATTATGAGTGATAGGACATCTAACTCTATACAAAAAATATATAAAAGTTCAAAACATCAAGAACTGTACTAGTAAAAGTTTGAGGAACAGGGTTGGGACAAAATAAGAATAATTGACTTCTATGCATTAATGAGGATTATATCACGATTTAAAAAGAGCCCCCTCCCCCTACACACACACACACCTCCAATGTTTCTCAAAAACAAAATAATCAAGCTTGAAACGATTTTAAATTTAACTATATTATCATCGTACCACCCACAAGGCCTTATATATCATGAAATAAGTCTTTGGAAGTATTTTAAATCACTTGTTGAAAAAAAAAGAAATGTAGGGTGACTTCAATAACTTTCATATAATCTGTTTCTCAAATGGATGTGTTATCAATTTTGTTCTCCTTTCAAGATAGGAAATGACAGGAAAACAATTTAATCATATTCAATGATTTTTAATGTTCATTTGTATAATTAATCATAATAACATTTTGGGAAAGTTAACACAACAAAGACCCGTAATTTTTGCAAGCTATGAAGATGAGTTAGTCGCGTGAGACAAGAAAGTTTTGTTTTCTGATTAAGAACACAAATGCTTGCTGAGAACACACAGGTGTAAATCAACTCTAATCTCCCTGTTAAGAATTTACTATAGAGAAACGGAATGTTCCACATCTGAATGTAAATGTACAAACTTTACATGGAAAATTAAAAGCAGACATACATGTACATGGATATGCAACACCAACTGCAACAAACATAAAATCACAATCACAGATATAATAATACAACATGCACACATGAATTATAAATATGTATGTTAACATCACAAATTCACAAAATGATAAACAAACATTAGCAGCTACCACATGAAAACAAATCAGACGTAAACTTCAGCCACATTTGATATTTAACATTCATGAAATGCGATGCTTTCTGATACCTTTCTTGCCACTTTTTTCATCTTTTTCCTTTGCCTCTGTCTTGGTAGAGTCTTCCTTTGCAACCTGCTTTTCATCCATCTTCTCAGCTTTCTCGTCAGATTTGACCTCACTCACTTCTTTTTCATCTTTCTCCTTCTTCTCCTCATCTTTTTCCTTTTTTGCTTCATCTTTTCCTTCTTTAAGGTCAGACTTCTCTTTTTCTCCCTTTTCCTTTTCAGACTCTTCCTCCTCTTTATCACCGCTCTCTTCAGCATCCATCTCTTCCTCATCCTCTTTGTCTTCTTCCTCTTTCTTTTCTTCCTTTTCGGATTCTTCACTTTCACAGCCTGCCTCAAGAGCATCTGTGACTTGTTGGATTACTTCTTCTCTTTCTTTCTCTGCAGGAGGGCAATGTGGAGTGGACGAAGACACAATTATGCAATTTATCCACTATCATTTTTTGGTCTGATAGTCAAAAATGTAACATGCAAGCATAAATACAAACAAATACACACACACACAGCACCCACACACTGATGAACACACTGACACACATTCACAGACATACGCACATGCACACATGCTAACACACAGTAACATAACACACCCATACATATACAGAAACGATACATTACAAATATCAACTAACATTTCCTTAACATTGTTTTGAAAATTAACAGACAGAAATAAGTTTACTTCTGGCATAATTGCACAAAAAGAAATAATATAAACCCCTAAACTTGCCTAAAACTTGTCCAACAGAGCATGAACTGATTAATTCATTCTTGTCAACTGCATGTTTGTCCTTTGGAACTAAAGCAGAAAAGATTTATGTACCGCACATTTTATGATCAAAGGCATGGACTCGGGAGGTAGGGACGTTATCATGCACAGAAATATGTGCACCATCTCTGATTAATCCTGACCTGCTGCGCAAAATTGGCACTAGGACAAGATCATTCATATAATCATTCACCCCCTATCAGGTACCCATTCATACTCCCTGGTGGAGAGCAGCAATGTATACACTACAGCTTAAAGGAATTGGCATAGGGAAAGGGAAAGGGAAGGTGCCGCAGTTTTAAACCGTGGTATATGTTGTCCAGTTCAGCATGAAACGTGATGCTTTAGCCTAAAAAGCATCATGTTTCATGCTGAACTGGACAAAAAGTTTAAACTGCGGCTCCTTCTCTTTCCCTTTCCCTATGCCTATGCCAATTCCTTTGAGCTGTAGTGTAGTTGCCCATAAAGGTTCAGTGCAATCAATCATTATTTACACAAAAATCACAACTTCCATATCATACTTATGTGTATCTGATTTTGCTTAAAAAAAAGAAGCCTTTTGAAGTTTGTTTCTGTTTTGTATCAATTCAGCTTATGAAGAGTTATTTTCTCTTTTAACACACATTAATTATGCGTAAGAATTACAGCTTCCACAATTCTACAATTCTTTCACAACACCCAGCCAACACTTAAATACCCAGTTGAATAAATTACCAAGGAATGCAAAAGCCCTATCATCCAGATAAACAAAAGGTTTCTATTCATTCCAAATACCAATGACAGAAAAAATGCAACGAGGAAATAATGCTACTGCAAGTCTGCAACCAAGTTATACAGACTAATGCACTGTGAATGGGGGCAAGGGAATGCAGCTTTTTTTGACATCCTCAATCATATATGGAAATAATTTATATTTCAATCCATTTAAGCAAAAATTGTTGATGTGATCCCCTTTTCAAGTTGCACATGTACTGATGTACAGTGTATAATAGCTGCATCCAACACTGCAAACTGAAACGCACTGATGATCATAGCCATACACACTATAGCCATTAGCCTTGCTCTTGACAACCTGTTTGCCTGGCCTAGCAACAGCAAATGCAAACCAGTACTAAAAAAAGAAAGACATTGCTACAGAACAGATCAAGGGTATAACCATTAATTTGCATAGATGAGGAAATTGTCCAGATTATGGGTGCAAGATAGGCATTGGTTTTCTATTATTCACAGCATTCCTCAAACTATTGTTTGTGACAAGTGACAAAAGTTCCAAGAATGTACTTATCCGAAGTTCAATAAAACAGTTAATTAACATAATACAATGGTATGCACTCTGACTTCCCACACACTGCAAAATACCACCATACATGTTCCTTTGTTCAAGAATTCAAACATGCAGGTGACATGTAATTATCAGGACAAGCACGCTTTACATTGTCTACATCAGTCATTAGAAACAAGTGTTATGCAGATACACACACAATCAACATTTAGGAAAACTCTTGGAAAGAAAAGCATTGCCTATTGTTGCTTAAAGTTTCTCACATATTTTGAAACTGCATTACCCAAGATGGAGTTTGTGTACAAACTAATGCTGGTGACTTGGCCAGTTTATTAAGTACACAGTGTAAGATCAATTAAGACTTTTCCAAATCAGCCATGACTGAAGTTTCATGAGAAAATGCATACTTTCATTTCAAAACAATGAAGTCACTGTTTAAACCTACCTTCTAACTTTTCAGCACTTTCCACTTTGCTGTCTTCCTTCTCCTGGCCCTCTCCCTCCTCGTCGTCGTCAGAGTCTGCAGACTCATCCGGGACCCCCTGCAGAGCGTTGCCAAGGACACCATTCTCCATGGAGGCCAGGTCAAGCAGGGCACAGCCATACTGGTAGTAGACTTCGCCGCACTCATCCGCTGTCTCCCCATACTTGGCAGCGCTGTGGAAATCAGACACCCCCAAAAATCCAAGTTATTTTATAATAAAAGGCACTATTACAATGTAAGGGTTTGAAATATGTGGGCCAATTTTGCTCCCCAAGTGCCATCCAAATTTCAGCATCCATGAAAGATACATAAAACCATGGAGACTACTTGATTTAATTTTGAATAATAATAGGAAATAATAAGCAGATTAGCAGAATGTTTTGTCAAATCTCACAAAAGTTTTGAAAATGTTAATAGGGTCTTGGTGACTTTTATCCATTCACATTTTGGATATCCACTATTCACTAAAAATACAACCTCTATCAATATTCCCAGTTTTGCCATTTTTTTCTTATCTTTTCAAATATACTCGCTGTCCCAGGATATAAAAGGAAGTTCACAGACTGCAGTCAATAACCCATCCCCCTCCTTTAATTGAATAGTTCCTCTCTTGTTTTGACACCAAATAAATACCAAAGCCGTTGATCGAACTTTATAAATATCTATCACAATAGACAATATCTATCAAAATAGACTGTTTTGAATTGCATATTTATCATAAATTGCAGCATGTTCATCCCACAGAGTCAAAGGTTAAGGGTCAGAGGTCAATCATCTTACAGCAGGGAACAGGCTTCCTGAAGGCACTGGACAGCAGCAGGCGGGTCGCCAACGACAAGATTCCGCTTACCCTGACCAATCAGGTCCCAGGCCTCTGCATCAATATCTTGGGCTCTGTAAAATGAAGAAAAACATTATAGAAATAAAGGTCAAATCTTTACAAATTAATCATGCCAGTTCCAGCAAAAGTATCATCATAAGGGCCACAATTGTAGACTCTACTTGAAATTATAATATAGTATACCCTGTTTTATAACAAAGGAAAAATAATTCCATCAACTAACTTTTTGTAGGACAATTTGAATTGTAGATTATGCTCAAGTAAGACCATTGAATGAGGAAGACATTGACTTGCTAGTCAATATTGCCACATACATTAAGTAACCATTACTAACTGGACTCAAATTTTTTTTTAATCATGGTGATGCTGATTTATTTTAGGGTAGGGATCTGACTCTCAGTCTTAGACTGAGAGTCAGATCCCTACCCTAAAATAAATCAGCATCACCATGATTACATTAAGAATGAGACTGAAATATCGATTGAAATTAAAATCATATTGGACATGCGCTAGAAAGGTAAAGAACTTCCTCATGACATTGACACAAGTCAAGAAACTACATCTACTACCTAGACAGGAATAACCGTCTCATTCTGGGGCATTCTTTAATCAAAATGACATTTTGGACATACCCCCCGAATCAGAGGAGCCAGATGTAATCTCAGCGGATCCAACGTCCTGTAGAGACTGATTTTTCGGTCTAATCTACTACCATGACTATACTCACCCACTGTCAGCTTCGGCAGTGGCTCCCGTCGAAGATCCTGCTTGTTCCTCAGTCTCAGGCATGTTTGCAACAAGTGTGTTTTTAATTTTACTAATTTTTTAGATAAAATTATCTTCACTAAGCTCAGTCACACTCAAAACAAAGTGAGATGTGACACTGGGTATGCAAGGCCCGGGACAGTCGGCAACCATGAACCAGCAAAGTCAAAATCGAAAGATGCGATAATTTGCGTCTGCTCTGTTGCCCTGTCACTGTCAGAACATGAAACTCGTTCTAATTATAACTCTAACAAGTTAATTTAAAGACTAAATTGCCGCGGATTCAACGAGTCCAAATAATACTAGCTCAGTTCATTCATTCGTCCTGCGTGCCGAGGCCGATCCTGTGCCTGAGCTGAGTCAATTTGAATGATATGTGTGTAATGTTCGCATTGTCAATTTGTCAAAGGGAGTGTACGCATCTCGCCCAACATAAAACTCGCCGTAATAAGAACTTACCCGATATAGCTTCAGTGTGAACTATAAATTTGATTATATTAATTCAAATTATAAATTTATTTTTTTAAAAACTTATTAAGCTAGAAAAATGCTTTGAAATATTATTTAAGCAAAAATACATGCCTTGCGTGGCAGATTAAACACAATTTTTTTTTTACTTATATGGGTGCTTATTATCAATTATTAACTCTGCGTCATTCACTTTTGGCGAGTTGAATTGGGCAAGTGACATGTTGGACGAGAGAATGAAATTGTTGAGGTTAGTTTCGCGCGCTGCTTTGTATTGGTGGCGCGCCAGCCGTTCCATTAATGAAACGTACAAGTATGTGAAAGTACATAAAAGTGTAGTTTCACTGAAAGAATGGTCTCATTTTTGTCCAGACTGTGTATTTTATCAACTATTAATATATAAGAAATTCTATAATTTTTAGTGAATGTTGATATTACTAAAACAACTCAGTAAATGTGATTTATTGGTTTATTCAATATTTAAATCAAAATATGAATATTCATTATTCAGGATCGTGATTATGTATTATTTTATAAAATATATTTTATATAATTAAAACAAAAAAATCTTTAAGTTTCAAGATTTATGAAATACTTATAACTCTTTAAAAATTTATTGTATGTACATTTGGTTTATAAATAGTTTTTATAATTGTTATAATAAAAAATATTTTATAATATACTGGAACGCGCCTAATGTTCGTCAGCGACCATTTTGCGGTACACCATTTTGCCTCGTGGTCGGATATTTTGCGTGCAATCACATGCATGCATGCATGCTGGTAATACCATTTCTATCGCCTATGCATATATCGCGTGCATTCTCTATACGCTGAATCAATGCAAAATTACGTCGCCCATGCTTGGTACACAAATTACGTGCATGTGCGAGAGAAGTTGCCGTGTTCTCCTACTTCTACGAACTTGTTTGGAGCTTGAAGAAGTTCATATTTGAAGTTAAAGTTTTCAGTGTGAGTGTATGTAAGTGGCATTTTAAGAATTTTATCGCATTGATTACTTTAATATTTTTCGCCGGCAAAATGTAATATAATGGAAGTTATTCTGGTGACTGTTCCTGAGTGAGTGTGTGTGTGTGTGTACTGTAACTAGCACAATGACAATGCACATGCATGACATGTTGCCTTTTTTGGCGTAGCTATCAAAGTATCATTGGCCATTGCCCTGGCCCTTTTAATCCTGGCCTGGCTTTGGTAACATGGTATTTTCTTTAAAAAAAATAACATTCGAATTGTAACTACGATTTATAAAAGTTAAAGAAAAAGTCAGCATTAATCTGCCCAAGCGCAGAGGCGTGATATTAAAAGTTAAGACTCTCAAAATGAGTAACATTAACTTAAAAAAAAAAGAGTAATCAAAATCTGCCTGTGCCTCACTCGGAGTATAAGCCTTATTTCTATTAATAGCTGATCGTTCATGCTCGCAAGGGTTGATGGGAAGGAAAAAGGAGCAATAGCGCCGCTAGCATCTGTAGACAATGCGACTCCCGAGCAGCTGACGCGTCACATAGTGTTTGTACATGTTGTGCGCGGTAATTTTGGTAGCGATGCCACACGAGATCGCGATCGGCGCTATCCTATTCTGCCAACACACAAAAGTGCCGTAGTCAAATGTTAGATTTTGCATCTTTAAAATTTAGTATAAATGAATTCATGGCTATAATTCCGTTAGATATACATATATCTTTTTATTTCAGTCATTATTTGTGAGAATAAATCCAAATTTATCGAAATAAACTTGTTTAAACTTGCGTCTTCTTTGTTTTGAGTCGGAGAATTACGGCCGTAATTACGGCCGTCGGTGGATCACTTCCGCATTGGGCAGATCGCACGGAACCTCATTTTTCTCGACATTTTTAGTTCCAGATTTTTCGCAAAATAGATCCTTGTGTGGGTAAGAATATTTCTGATATTATATTACGAAAATTCATATTTTTTCGTTTACTTTCCCGTATTTTTGAGGAAGGTTTATGCAACTTTTGTTTTCATGAAAAATTTGCACGCTGTTTGCATGGGTATATCTCAAAAACTACCCCCGGAGACAGGGTGGCGACTACCTTTTTCAGATTCTACAAAAACTCAGCATTGCAATGATACATGATATGTAGGCAATAGATAATGCGATAAAATGCGAGATTTTATTTTATGAGCCCATGTCGTATTTGAAAGTATCGGCGATAGGTGAATAGCGCCCTCACCCTGCAATAGCAGACGACTGTCTGTAGTCCCACATACTAAACAAGATGTAGAGAAATTTATGAGTGATTATAACATCGGGCTTTCACTTGATATTTTCCACCTTTTAAATGTTTATAAGGAGATGAATGTTAATACATTTATTGGATAATAATTCTAAAAGAAAAAAAAAATGGAAACTGTAAAATTTTCAAGGTCTACACCAAGCAGAACATTTAGTTACACTTAGGTCAGTGGGCCTATACTGTGTACTAAAAGTAAAAGTCTATCGTGGCCTGGGTTGATTGTGAGTTGATTTGTCACAAAAGTTTTGTGTGTGTGTTTGAGGCGACATTTTCTGGATATGAAAATGTTAAGGGGGAGGGGTTGATATGAAATTTATGGTATGTGAATGAGCGTTCAGAGGTTAAAAAAAGGAGGTACAATTAGATGACAAGTCAGTGGATCAAATGCTGGGGGAGGGGAATCAATTCATTCAGGTGGCCTGAATGAGATTTCATTGATGAATGGATGCTGTTGGATTTGCATAGATGTGGGTCTAAAAAAATAAAATCTTTTAATTTTTAAAAATTGAGCTATCATATTGCATATTGCAATGCTGAAGTAAATCAGGGGTCAGGATAAGGTTGGGTAAATATCAAAGGAGGGTGGGAGTCACAGGATCACCCTGGAAATCGGTATTGATGATAACAGTAACTTTCTCTTAAACCCTTCAGTATTTGTTTTAATAATTTTTCACTGATTTTGTAGATTTCTCAGTCTGCCAGTTGCCAACATCAATACGCACAATGAAAGTAATCAAACAACGCATCTTTGGTACAAATAAAATTCCTTTATTCAAAGTATTCAGATGATCACAACTTGATGATGACGCTCAGCAGGAGGCCCATGTACTCTGCCTCTTATCCCAATCCAAACTGTCCTCTTTGCTGTAATTACCCTTCTTGTATACACCTCCAGGCACCTCAAAAATGGCAATCATTTATGCCTACTGTAAAGAGAAAGTAAGATAACATGCAAATATATGCATAAATTAAAATGCAAATATGCACAATATAGTAGTTGCTTGTTGCACTATCTTTGTTTCAGTGGACACTACAATTTTACTTCCAACAGGAATCAAACAAATGCAATATCCAGCACACCAATCTACCTTTCATACGCATGCACAACTCCTTCGTGATTATAGTGCTGATTGCAGTGTAAAGGGGCAAAATGGATGCAGTGGGCCTCCATATGAGTTTAGTAAAGCAAAATATATATTGATATATTGTTAGGGATATCAAAACATTGTATAATATAACTTGATGTAGGTGATGTAATCATTTATTTGGCATCGTACTGCCTTGGCAGAATGATTTCAGTATTTGCATTATTAAATTATGCATAAATTTGCATAAACTTAATTTTTTTGGGGAAAAATACCTTCATTGGATAGACAATTACCTGCTTGATAAAATGAGTACAAGCAATCAATGTTTTTCTCAAATTGCAAAAATCATGTGGCATCGCTAATTTTGGTATATACGTACTTGCAACAGTTCAGACAGTTTATATTCATTTTTGAACTTGTTTGTGTTCTTTCTCTGCTAGTCTTCTGGAATGTTTTAAAAATTGTTAAATTTTTTTAAAAACCTTTGTTTTTTATTTAATTTAATGTGTTTTGCCTAAAAAAAGGCTAAATAAAAAACTTATCGATCACTCACCACCTTTGATGTAGGCCTACCTGTCAATATGAAAAATTATGATCCCTGGTTGTATCAGGAAGGCTTGCAGGACCTTCCTCGCAACCCTTGGTTAATGTTTCGGGCCTCGGAAGACAGACCAAACCTCCATCAAATACAAGCTTCTTCCTCTGGCAGTCAAAGATTTCGCGTTCTGCCGCATTATCTGTAGGTTTCACTGGCAGATCCAACTTCTCAGCCCAGTATGCCTTCTTTGCAAGATCATTGTGTTTTTCACTGGTTACAGGTACTCCCCTATCTCTCAAAAACTTCCTCAGTTCAACAGAAGTTATTCTGTAAATATTTCCTCACACAATCGGCCATGACAAAATAGCATAAGTACTATGCACGCTGTTGGTCGTCGAGTCAGATATCAAACACGTAGCATGAAACGAGTGGTGCCAACGCAAAGGGAGCTTGATCCCTTTTCAATCCCATTATGCATTTCTCTTAATGCGCCCCCTAGCAGCAAGACATATTAGCAATAAGGACTATGGCGTGAATTACCATTATGATTTGAATTTTGATCACTGGCACTGCCAATCCAAGGGTTTGTCACTCCAAAAAAGCGGTTCTTTGAATTAAATTGAGGAAATCTGAAAGAGTAATTAACAGTGAAACCGTAGTCACACATGTGATGTACAACATAAAGTAAAGTCTGCCTGTCGTGGGAGGATGCGTGTTAGCTGTGAGGCCAGCTCCTCCTGTGACAGGCAGGGGAATTTTCTTTGAATGTTGATATTACAAGAAATATACAGTTAACAGAAATATTCATACTCGTACTGTAATTTCATTCTTTATGTTTTTCTGAAAGTATGTCTCATTTATTTTCAGATTGCCCATCTCATAGCCAGGTAGTGTAATCTTGCTGTGTAATTCAAGGGAAAGTCAAAGTTTATGATAATTGTTGCATCCAGGGTGGTCACCAGAAAATCTTTTACGCGTGGCTCAAAAAAGTAGAATGTCACTTTTTGTCAGACATCTGTGCTGGACGCGTGGTACACAACTATGGAACGCGTGGCTCAAAGAATACTAAAACATTAAAAATAATAAGACTGATACTGATTTTACGCATGGTGCAGTAAATTTACACCGCTCTTTGTGTACTAGCGCCAGCTTGTGGCCAGAGCTAGCTGGTAACAGAATCAATGTCAGCCTCCATCAAACGGAGTTTTCTAGTTTAAACCTTTTGATCAGCGGTTTCTTTGAGTTGTCTCGCGGACAAATACTAATCCTTGGGCTTTTTTAGTTCCGGTTAAGTATGCTGGTGATGTGATTGAGATCGTATTACTGGTACATCAATTGTGTCAGGCTATCAAAGCCATCTATTGTGTTGTTGACTGTATAGAGTCCCATACATGTGTATACGTGTTGGTTTGAAAGACCCAATTTTTGCTAACGCCGTGTATAAGACGCAGCCGGACTTTGGCGAGATTTTCAAGGGTAAAAACATGCGTCTTATACGCCGAAAAATACGGTAGTTAAAAAGTGTGTATCCCTTTAATATCGGCATAATGGGTGAAATAGACCGGTATACTAATGTTGTCAAATGTAAGGACGTTTATGCCCTCAGGCCTAGCAACGAGTTATTCCATTAACCTGTAGCTAACGATGGTATTTTAGTACTTGGAATCCACTTTGCATACATTAGTTGTTGCTATGGTGGGCAAAACTTGGGAAAGCTTTCTGGTTGTCAGGAGCAACCTTTGTTAAACTGGTATGCATAAAAGTTGGATATGTTAGTAAACCGGTCTATTGAATATCAAAGTAGAAAATCAATCCTCCGCAAGTAATGGAAAATTGTAAATAATTATCGGTTCGTACCTATTTTGTCTTCCACACAGATTGAAAGGAGTGCACTTTTGAGGCTCTTGTGAATCGTATCTTCTCTACCAGTGGCAATTCTTCAAACGTCTTGTAAAGATGAATCCTGATAAGCTTTCAAAACTCCAGCGGGAAGTTAGAATAGGTGGCAAAGGCTCAGCGAGGAGAAAAAGGAAAGTCGTCCACAAGACAGCAACCACAGACGACAAGAAATTACAGAGCTCGTTAAAGAAATTAGCTGTAAATAATATTCCCGGTATTGAAGAGGTAAGTGTTCTGCAGACATAGAAGTATTGTTATTTTTGAAAGAAATGGGGTAATCGTAATGATTACAATCTTGATGATACTGTTGTGCCGAAATCATTGGGGTCAGGAATTTGTTTGATTTTAACACCTTCATTGTGAATTGATTCTTTCCTGGTATTACAAAATCAGAGTAGAACAAGTTCCACATTCATGGTATAATTGCATCTAATATGATACGGGTCTCATATACTTATCAACCTGTACTAGTAAGCCCACATTTCCTTTAAAACAGTTGATCAAACATGTCTGATACTTGAAGATTGGCCATTCTGGCATCAATCCTCTTGCTTTAGAGAGAAGAAAAAACTATTGACAAACGTGAATGCAGACGAGTAAAATCATGGATGGTTCCTGACATGAGAACATGTTAGTTTTTAGCAAAGTTCCTGAGTATTCTCATCCACTTCTAAACAAAATGCAATTTCACATGTTTTGTACATTTTTTATACATTCTTTCCCAACAATGTGTGCATATGAGATCATGTCACTCATGATTTCAATGCAGGAGTTTTATTCTTCTAATCTTGCAAAAGACCGATGTATGATGAACTCAATAATCATTTAAAATACGTATTTTGCTATATAGGGTTACCTTACAGTTCTGTTCAAGTATATTTTTTTGGTGATGGAATTCACGCCCTGGGGCCGTATTCCATAAACAAGATAAGCATGCTTAAGTCAAAAAATCTAAGCAATTTGTCTTATCTTCTGTCTAAGACAAAATTCTTAGCCAAAACGCGTATTCCATAAAAGTTTGGCTAAGAATTTTGTCTTAGAATTCGGCTAAGATTTTTTGCTTAGCTAAGACAGATTTAGGATGTATGGCTAAGTAACTTTTCTTAAAATTGTGCACTTAGTATTCTATAAACTACAAATGGCTAAGAATTTTGCCCTAACTTTAAGACAGCTGTGGGTTGTCTTAAATTTGGACTGGCAGCGTGGCTGCGCGCAGTATGGCAGCTTCATCTACCGCGCGCTTGCACCATAACCAGCATGACCGCGTATTTCTGCTTATTGCGCATTGATTTTATTGTCAAAGGTTGGATGCGCGATTTCTTTTACGCATAGCCAGTAGTAAACAAGATGCAAGATTAACGGAAGAAAACTTAGGCAAAATGTGTACATATTTGACAATTGCAAAATTTTGTCCCAAATATCTCTGTTTTGCAACTGGCGTTTGTACTGGTGAAATGTCGGCACGGTATGTTTAACATCACTGATCTCATCTATGATGACATTGCCCCATGGAACTATCCTATTGAGCCCACAGACAAGGTACGCATTGCTTTAACGGTAGACTCAATGCTGGTGCGATTTTTGCTTTAACACGTAAAATGCATTGACTTTTCACCGCGGGGAGCTGTTCGTGGGAGTACAAGTATGATGAAAGTTGCGTGATGTCACCAATTTTCTTATGACGTCAAAGAATTTTAAGATTTTGGCTTAGCCAAATCGTCTGACCTAAGAAAAATTGCTTAAGTTTATGGAATACAGTTAGGAGGAATTTCTTAGACAAGAAAAAGGCTAAGACAAATTGCTTAGACTTAAGCAAAAATTCTTAGATGTTTATGGAATACGGCCCCTGGCTATCTACCGATAGTCACTGTAATAAATGTCCCCCTTAGCATCTGATTAGACATTAATTTTTTGCATGTAAATATGTTTTAAACATTTTTGCATGCAGCAAGATTCTAATTGGGACATATGATAACCCTGTGGAATTATCCCTCGTTCTGGATGAACAAATGGAAATCAATGCATTTACTCTTCCATTTTCTCTCATTTTGCAGGTTAATATGATTAGGGATGATGGTACTGTGATCCATTTCAACAACCCCAAAGTTCAGGCGTCGCTAGCGGCCAACACGTTTGCCATCAGCGGCCATGCTGAGAACAAGCAGCTCACAGACATGCTGCCTAGCATCATCCACCAACTGGTGAGGAACGGGGAAAAAAATACCTAGCCATGTTGATAAGAGCCCCTTTGAAGAAAAAAGTATCCTCATAGGGTTATACACACACCAGGTTCACTATCTTAATTCCATGATATTTGGCCTAAACTTGAAGGGAAGGAAAGAAAAAATTCTCTGCAAGTCGTTACAGAAATTTGTAAATAATTCTCTTTTCATACCAATTTTGTCTTCACTGTCTTGCATCGGTTGAACTTTTTTTCTCTTGATAGTTCCCCTTCTTCTTGGGGAATCAGTGGGATTTAGTATTGCCAATGCTGATGAGATCCCTATAAAAAGAAATATTTCTAGGATACAATGCCGAATATATTTCACCATCTTTATTTCATTTTGTCACATTGGAATTAAAATAGCCCACTCGTTCATATTTTAATGTTTTTTTGCAGGATTTTATGGTATGTTTTTTAATTGATTGCACATATTCTGCAAGATGCTGATAATTGAAATACTTTCGATGTTTGTTCCCACAGTCCCATCTTTGCGCCATTTATATTTTGGACACTGTCTGATGAGGGATTACTGCGAAATTGACCGTCCTGAATATTAGTTTTGTAGGATATATCAGGGGGGTGTTATTCTGAAACGTCTCTACCATTTCTCTTTCTCTCGGCCTGCTCTATGGGATTTGTGTGCAGTAAATGTGTAGAAATGCAACAAGGGCACACAAAGGGTTAATGTGAGAGCTGATGGCACTAAAAGCCTTCTTCTTTGTGTGGCTGTTATAGGGCATGGACAGCACAAACCTCAGCGCAAACCTGCGGAATAAGCTCTCAGAGTCCTTACCGATGGAGGAGACAGGCAAGGTGGCGAAGCCAGACACGATTGACGAGGAAGACGAGGATGTACCAGGTAGGCAAGTGGGGAAATGATTACGGCGGGGCTTGCAGGGATGTAGTCCCCCCCCCCCCCCCCCCCAGCCAATGTGAACCCTCAAAAAGTAACAAAACCTCTGAGAAAGAAAATATGTAATTCGTACAATTCATAGTGCCTATCAACAACAGAGGAATACTTAATTCCCTCTAAGGTATGGGTGTACTGATAAGGTATATCACTGGGTCATTTATCATTTCCTCATTTGTGACATGTTATTGGTTATTTAATTATTTGCAAAGTTTCACGAATATTTTTGTCTTTTCAGTAGTTGCTAAGTACTCTATTGAATGGTTAAATACTCTTTTAGTTCATGGTGGACGAGTGAACATTTTGCAGCTTTAGTATAATGTTCCCATACACTTATTTTTGGTTAGATGCACCAGGCAATACTTTGGCATGAGGTATGTGGAAAATATGCAGGGAGGAAGCTCATTCGCTTCTCTTTCTGTATTCTTATGTTCTTATGATTTAAACTGTTAAAAAATAACAATTATCAAGAGCTAAGGAAGTATAAATATATTTTTTTAAGGAACAGGAAAGGTCAGAGTTTAAGAGTCTTGAAAAATGTTTTTTTTTTTATTGTTTCCACTATTAACCCTTGTCCCATCCACTCATCATTCTTTGATTTCTTAGAACTTGTTGGAGATTTTGACCAGCCTTCCAAGGAGGAGTCTTAGGGGAGATAGCGAAGAAGCAGGGGATTACCGCTATGTGAGGGAGAAGACCAGCAAAGTGTTGCCTCAATCTGATTATAGGCCAGGTTTACTATGTGGGTAATAATTCAAGGGTCGTATTCATGAAACCTTCCCAAGCCTAGTTTGCTACTAAAGTGCATTCAGTTACATGCATTTACACTAATTAGGCTAGTAAGGTTTCATGAATATGGTCCCAGGTGATAAATGTTCTGATTGGTTGGACTGGGACAATATTGCAGCACCCGAAAAGTGTGTATCTCTTTTTGTGGTTCTATTTTCTTTTTTTTTTTCTTTTTTTTTAACTTATCTTTCTGGAAAAGAAGCCCTGTCCTAAACAGCATTTGGTTGAATTCTCGTTCTCAACCATTTTCTTCCAAATTTATTTGTTGAATGGATCATCAAAATGATCTTCCGTCAAATGCAGAATTTGCTTGTTGGTGGTACTAAATCATGTTGAAATTGACCCCTTGATGAATACAAATACGGATGTTATACACTGTATATGTTTCCCTTGTATAACATGCTTTTCATTTATGGCGTAACGATGTGGGAAGGCTAGATGGCGACCAAGCCGACAACTAGAGTGTATTCCATTTTGATGAATAACTTCACCTCTAAGTTTTTGTATTTGCTTTTTTATTATCAATCTTATTTTTATACATGCGTGTCCACGTATTATTGATCCCTCAATGAATGGTTGATTGAATTGTTATTTATAAATACAAATCTTTTCAATGTAATCATTCAAATTGTAGTTACTATCAGTCTCATTTTACTATCTCAGAAGAGTTTGAGATCAGAACATTGTCATTCAGAGAGAGAAAAAAAAGAGATGAGAGACAAAGGTTGAAAATGTTATTTGTACAGTATTCCTTCGATTTATTTTGAGTTATGCATTTACCTGTTTGCCTCACCAAAACATGTGTAGGTAAAAGCTACTACAAATGTCCTTTTCTACAAAGAAAATGTATATTCCAAACAATTTGATCATAACCCTATCAGTTGAGCATGAATGTACATGAAACGGCTTTCTCTTGCATACATAACTTCTCGCAAAACTTTTATGTGTGCGTTCTGAAAAATGTGGATTTTGGGGTCATGAAAACTGGAAGATTAGGCTTTGTGTGAGCAGGTTATATGACTCCATTTTGCACCACAATCTTGTGTGCGAGCTGTAATGTTTACTCATCATTTTATTTTATCATGGTCACCAGCCAATTTATCCTGTTTTTCTTGGGTCCTTAGAATATCAAGGACTCTGATGGAATGCGTAACGCAGGTTGTTCTGAGTTTTTGAGCCGTGACATTTGCGAGCAGGTGCTTATTTGGGCATTTTTTTCTGAGATTAATATGGGTTCAGCAGGCTGGTGCATTATATATATTTTTTAGTACACCGATGGTACAATATTGTGATCTCTTTGAATAACCTTGTCTAGAACACTCATTTACTCTATTTTTTGCAGTTCAGTAATAGGCAGTAGGTGATTTGCATGGTGTAGTCTTTTATTCTTTATATGCCATTTAAGTGTAAGATTTAAAATTTGTTTTTGTCATTTTCAAATACCTGTGGAGTAGGTATCCCGTTTCTTTACTTATTCTGTATCTTGTCTTCATTTCTCAGAGCTTCATAAAGGAAAGCATACCAGAAGCAACTGTTCAAGAGTGTGTTATCTTCCAGTTGAAAATCTGACAAAGAAATGTATGTTTTTGCGGATATTTCATGAAAGGGTTCAAAATGCAGCCCCTCTTTTCAAGATTGTGCACATGTACAAA
This sequence comes from Arbacia lixula, assembly GCA_963669155.1. Lineage (NCBI taxonomy): Eukaryota > Metazoa > Echinodermata > Echinoidea > Arbacioida > Arbaciidae > Arbacia > Arbacia lixula. Next base: position 42,319 of record CAVLGW020000085.1, read on the forward strand.
ATGTAAATACTGGAAAGGCTTCTTTGAAGTGTAATAATGAGCAATTTTTTTGTAAGGAAGTATGTAAAATGTGGATTGGGAAACAAATTAAATCAGGATCTTTTTAAGGGGGAGAGAAGTGGGATGGGGGTGTTGAAAGTTCAATTGGACGTAAAGTGATTTCAGTTGGTCAGTTGTACATTTGTCTTGTAGCTGCATTTCATCCTGAAGCGTATTGCTTGATTCAGAACATAGGATTGTTCTGGATGATCAGCTGATTGAAGTAATGCAATTTGGAATGGGTTCATTCAATGCACTTTTCTATGAAATGAAAATGAAAATGCTCCTATTCTATTCCAAATGTTAATCAAACGTAGATTGGCCTTGAGCACAAAGAACATGTAGACCCTAACGTGTAATCTTCTGAAGAAAATGATGCTTCACGGTTGCAGGAATTTGCAGAGGTGTACATGTACTATATTGATGACAAATAATGGAAGCGGTTTACAGTACACATGCAAATGGTGTATCAATTCAGTCTTTGATGCAGGATAGAATGGCATTTTGTTTGTTAAAATATCGCAAAGAGTCAGTACTGGCTGGTGATAAAATATATGAATGAATTGCATCACAGGTGGGTGGAGATGGAGGGGGGGGGGGGGATGGGCAGGACAGGGATAAATTTGGTTCCCTCTTTTTTGAAGGGACAAGGTCAGCTTGAAAGAGTTTTAAGGGGTGTGTATGGGAACAGCCAAATACATGGAATTTCATAGAGATCCTAGATAGATGTCTTCAAGATTTATCCATTTAAGAACCTATAGTACGTTCAGATTGTAATAAAATGAGAAAATAAAAAACTTGTAGTGAGCATCAAAGTCTTGTCGTTGATGACCAACAGTACAATAAAGAGTGCAAAGCATTTGTACGCTGTTCATTGTAAAACACTTTATTTTTGCCTTGAGAATGTTGCTTTATATAGATTTTTACCCCATCAGAAATGGGCAGGCGGAGAATGTAAATTATGTACACTGTATTATCGAAATTCCTGTGTTGTGTGGACATAAATGATGTACGTGTGGGCTTTGTGTTTCTATATGTAAGTATTTGTGTGTTGGTGGGGTGCGTATGTAGTACATGTATGCGAGAGTACGTCTGTTTGTTGTGTGTGTGTGGGCTTTGTTTTTTTACCCTAAGAATAGGAAAGACCGCATGTAGTAATTTAATATTCAAAATATTCAATCACAATTCATATACATTATGCTTGACAACTTACAATTTGGTAGAAGGGTATTTGTTAATTTTGTTGACATCCCTTTCTCTTTCTCCCTCTCTCCCTTTTCTCTCACCAATGACTTGACATTATTTGGTAAACAAAGCAATATACATGTACCAAGGCATCTCTCAACGGGCGATACCCTTTCCCTTGTTTTCCCTTTTTTCCTCTCTCATTCCTCTTCTTCCTCTTACTCTAATATAAATATAACCTGAAAGGAAAGAGCACTAAATGAACAGCCTTGTTCTATGGTAAAGGCCTACACATACCTAGTGAACAAGAATCCTCTGCAGAATCTTCCATATTTTCCCCTCTCTCTCCTTGTCGTCTCCAATTTTCTTACTCCTTCCCCCTCTCTGTCTCTTCGGTTTCCCTTTGCATTTTCTCTATTTCTCTTTATCAAATACATATACATATACATGTACATCAAAACCATGCAATGAAGTGGAAACAAACACTGAATTGACTCCTCATTTTATGGTAACAAATCAACTATACAATACATGTATAAACAGTCAACCTGATCATGTGTATCCACAATACATGTATAAGAAAATTCAATCCAAAGTACTGTACATGTATATCACTTAGATTACAATTGTACCTCTACAGTATTCACTTTGAAAGTGCCCCAGTAAACCATTTCTGTTATGTTTTCAAATTTTAAGCATGTAGTTCAAACAATACATTACTAATGGTAACCCTAAAGCTTGTCCCAGGTTTGTCTCACTAGCAACAACTAACAGATTCATTTCAAAGGCATTCCACCAATTGAAAATGAATCACTAGATGAAGGTGAATGTCATAGCGCTTTACTCGCAGTTATGGAGAAAATTGTGAATTCATTATGAAAACAGTTTATTGCATTCATTGCACCAATTGTACACAGAGATCCTACAGAACCACATTTTGTTTAGCACAAGCAGGATAAAACATGTTTGGTAAAAATATTATTCAATGAAGGCAGAGGCCTTAATTCAATTTCTCCCTTCTTTCAAAACTAAAATAACCCCAAGAAGTTAATGTTTCATGACTCTAATATAGATTCCTTTTGTAAAAGAGATATGATTTTAGAATTTCAAGAGACCTTTATGCCTATTCATGTTCAAGATCTTGTCAATGTATTTCAATGGGCCGCATGCATACAAAATAGCACAGCTTGTGCTGGCTATTAACTTGAAGCCATTGTCATAAGAGCAATATGGATTCAGCGATTTTGTACATTAGTAAAGAAATTTGCTTCTACAGTATCTAGGCAGAGTAAACCTGAGTGACTCTTGATGAGCATCCTGGGCAGCAGCCAGACAGTTAATCCTCCGATGGCAAGCCTCTAACTTGCATTACATTGCTTTGAACCAGCAACCTGCATAGCAACAGGGCTGACCACACTGCATACAGCTATTGCTAGGTCAGGTAGATGATGCAGCATGCTTTACTACATGTACTGTCTTATGCAAACTGTTGTTGTTAGAACTCGTCTTCTGAGGCCTTTTATCCAGTAAGCAATACAATCCCCCACCATCAGATCAATAACTATGCTTGATCTTGAAGCAAGACGAGTCTGCAAAGCCAAGACGTCAAGCCTGATGATTCGGCAAGCCATATTTCCAGCAAGGGCAGTGGAAGGTTGGTAAAGATTAAGGTGGGGAAAGCTTCCCTGGCAGTAGAGTTAGCTGCTGTTAAGGAACGACAAGAGATTGAGCTGGAGGAAATGCAGCTTCGCCAGCGGAAGATCAACCTTGAGCTGGCGACCAAACTTTGAGCAGCCAAGGCCGAAGAAAAGGTACTTGAATCTAGCAATACAGACAACCGACGTTCAAAGGCCTAGTTGCCTTCATCCAAGAAATCGCTGACAAGAAGGATGCGGTGCATGTGTATATGGTCATCTAATTTAGCAGCCCAAGTCTTATCACACTCATAAGACTACTAATTTAGGTAACAAGACCAAGTCCAAGAGGTAGGAGAAGTTGCGTAAATGTGTGACAGACCTATCTGCCAGGAGAATGAGAAACACGCTTGTGTTCAAAGGCTTTCCAGAGGGTGCCAAAAACAAGGATTGTGACAATTCAATCCAGGCATTTGCAAGGACGCATTTGCAGAGTGAAGCAGAAGTAATCATTGATAGGGCACATAGCAGCAGAAGCACCTCATCACCTCAACCAAGGCAGATTATTGCAGCCTTTAATCGGTGTAGTGAAAGTTGATTAGAGCTTTATTATTGTCATTGTTGTTGATTTTCTTTGAGTAAAAAGCGCCCTCTTGTGGCCAGCTCTGGCACAGATATTGACTGACATAGCAGCAAGTCATGGTATGTTGCAGAGGATGAATTTGCTATTATCTTCAACATCCAAGGGTTGTGATGAAGCATATTCTAGTATAAGGAGGCAAAGAGGTCAGTAAAATTATGGATTGATTTATCTTGAAATTATATTGAAGGATTAATTAAAATTTAATTGGTTTATTCGTGAAAGTGAAGGACACCTTTACGCATGTACAGTCTATCAACTGTATGGATGTATGGCCACAAGTGTAAAAGGCAACTGAACAATGTCAATGTTAATGTCGATGACATTTATATATCACCTATTTGAGATGTTTAATTCCATAATGTATAAGATTGATATATAATCAAAATATTGTGGGGTTGAATTTACTTTAACTGTTCCCAATGTATTCAATACATTGTTTGATCATACAAATTGGTAAAGAGCCTGCTTAAATGAGAGTTCTGTTATATAGCCTAGACAGTAACTATGAATTATTTGATTATGGACAGTATAAATATATGGCATGTACTATAAATAGACAAATTGATATGATGTTGATTTAATATTACACGTACATGTACTTATTATGCTTCCTTTGTCTATCTTCGTTGATTTCAGTTTTCATGGAATTTGGGGAAGAAATAATCGACAGAGAGAACCTTCAAATTCTGGTCGAAACCTTTGTTTTCATTGATCCACCTCGGCCACAGTCACTCGACCAAAAGTATGATCCTGGTCAACGCACGTCGCTTCTTGAAGGGAAAACCCTTTGAGTACAATGGCAAGCATCCCGTTTCCGTGGATAAAATGATGCCCAAGGACGAAGCTGATTCACATCATTATGATTGCAGGCACAATGTCTCTCTGCACATCGTTCACGTGTTGTGACCCAATCCTTCAGTCTCATACTTGAGATCCTCCATAATGTCTGTGATCTTTTCCATCAGTCCAATCAGCCTGAGCAGAAGACGAGAATGAAGTAGACAGATGAATCGATAGATAAATAGATAGATAGATAAATACATAGATACACAGTGAATCAGCAGTATACCCTAACAATAACGTGTGTGAAACTTCAAAGTCATAGCCTTACAAACATTTTCAGGAAAAGTGGAAAACTATCCATGTTATGTGTAAAACCTAGCGGCCGTGGTCTACATTAGAATTGTATTGACCGTCAATGCGTGAATGTGCCACGCACCACGGGCATGCTTCCATTGAAAGCATGCAGTTTGGAAAGGACCAGTGTGGACCATAGCGAACAGCGGTCCCTGGTCTCTAGGTTTTGGACGAACTAGCCCAAAACCTCCTCAAAATCTACTGATTGTTATGATTTTGCTTAAAGTCAATTTCCAGTTCTATTATTGGGAGGGAGGTTCTGATACAGTATTTTCTTCCATTTTCTGTGGTAATAACCCACATTTTTTTTTAGCTTGCAGAATTGTCTTTTAATTTTTTCTCTGAATTAACAAAGAGATATCAACCTACTTATTTTTCTCTAACTGAACAAACAAGCATTATCTTATTTACTTTTATCTGGAACAACGAGGTATTAACTTACTTTTGCTTCAGGTCAGAGACATCTCTTTGATGTTCACCAATGCTGGGTTCATCCTGCAATCTCTGCTTAGACAGCTGGAGCGCTGCAGTCTGCAAATATTGGTTGTCAATGGAAAATGCAAGAAAATAATGCCCTTTAACTTGGGTGATTTGATAAAAGCATTGATATCTTTATTTGAGCAATATCTGAGTAAACATGCTTTACTTAAGTTGGATATACTCTTAAAGATGGCCCGTCCCTTTTACAAACATCTGCAAACTTCATGAAACTTTGCACATAGTTAGCACGTATCTTTGGGATACCAAATATGAAATTTTAAGGTCAGAGGTACTATAACTCCAGTAGAATAAATGAAAATCTAAGTAGGTTTCACTGAGATTTGACTATTTTCCTGGTACAAAAAAAGAAAGCTAAATCAATTATTGAAGATTATTTCCTCAAAACAGAATATTACGCTTTGTCGATTCCAGAGAAAGGTTATATAGCCACTCTGTCTCAAATGATGACAAAGTCAGGGAACTTTCAGAATTAGGTCTGCAAAAGGAACAAGCTACCTTTAATACATCAGACAGAATGTTGTGCTGTGGGACTTGGGTATTACTTTTGTAACAAGGCATTAGCAATATTGTGTCTCGCCCACTTGCGAAAATAACCAGAAATATCGCGATCTACGTTGCTACGCAAAAGAATTGTATCCCTGGCTGATTGTGAAATATCTGCCATAGAATGTAACATTCCATAAATGAGAAGGGCTATTTCACGCAATGCTACTTCCTCTATGCTAATTCCTGGCATCAGAGGGCGAGGAAGGCCGAGGAAGACATGGCTAGAATGTGTGAGGAAAGATGTGAGTGAATGTGGCCTGTCTGGCATTGACCCGCAAGACAGAGTCGCATGGAGAGCTGGTGTGCGACGTTGCCTGGTGTTGCCAACCCCATCGAATGGGACAAGTCCAGCACCCTAAAGACGAATTTGGATTTGATTGATTGATAGACAAAGACAAAACAGGATGATAATCAGTTGCACAATAGAGGCGAAGTAAACTTTGTCTCTGGGGGGCATAGAAATGTAAAAAGGTTAAAATTAGTGCTGCAGTTGAAAACTGAACATGGAATAAAGTTTCTAAAATTGATACGTTTATATAAGAAAGTTTGTCAACAGACATGAATAATGCTGAACATTATGATTGTAATAAGGCATGCATGTAAAGTGAACAAAGTAGAATAATTTTTTTGGAGACTTGATAACCTGTCAGGGGAAAAGTGAATGATTAGAGAGAGTTTAAAAGCAACAATTTTGACCTCTTACAGCACAATAACATGCAGGTGCCCCCAGTGCATCCATCATCCAAGTTTGATTGCCATTGTAGCAACATGTGATGAGTTATGTGTGAAAAGAGAGTCTTGCAAGTAAACTTTAACGTATGACCTCAAATGACCTTTGACCTTATCCTGTGACCTCCAACAGCACCATTACATGAAGGTACCCCCAGTGCATCTATGACCCAAGTTAGATTGTAATCCAAGCAACCTATGTGAAGTTATTTGTCAAAAGAGAGTCTTGCAGGTAAACTTTAACGTATGACCTCAAATGACCTTTGACCTTATCCTGTGACCTCCAACGGCACCATAACATGAAGGTACCCCCAGTGCATCTATGACCCAAGTTAGGTTGTAATCCAAGCAACCCATGTGAAGTTATTTGTCAAAAGAGAGTCTTGCAGGTAAACTTTAACGTATGACCTCAAATGACCTTTGACCTTATCCTGTGACCTCCAACGGTACCATAACATGAAGGTACCCCCAGTGCATCTATGACCCAAGTTAGGTTGTAATCCAAGCAACCCATGTGAAGTTATTTGTCAAAAGAGAGTCTTGCAGGTAAACTTTAACGTATGACCTCAAATGACCTTTGACCTTATCCTGTGACCTCCAATGGTACCATAACATGAAGGTACCCCCAGTGCATCTATGACCCAAGTTAGGTTGTAATCCAAGCAACCTATGTGAAGTTATTTGTCAAAAGAGAGTCTTGCAGGTAAACTTTAACATAGAAAAAGAGAGTCTTGCACATACTCTTTAATATATGACCTCAAATGACCTTTGACATCATCACATGACCTCTGACAACACCATAACATGAAGATACCCCTAGTGCTTCTATCAACCAAGTGTGGCTGCCATTGCTGTAACAGTTGCCAAGTTATGGACCATAAGAGAGTCTTGCAGGTAAACTTTAACATTTGTGACGGACGACGGACGACAGACGGATGACGGACGGACGACGGACGGACGACGGACGGACGCCATTTGGATCCCTTAGTCTCGCCTTCACCTCCGGTGGGCGAGACAAAAACTGTACACAACATATAAGAGAGCACCTCACCTGTGATGTCACAAAATCAAAATATTAGACATAACTTTCTTATCCTTTGACGGCTTTTTATCAAACCTTCACTAATATGTGTCATGTGTCTGCTATCATTGAAACCAACTTAAGTTTAGGGTAAACTATCCCTTTAAGAGTGTGCTACCAGTAATCAGGTACCATGAGTGCATCTGTGGATGGAAAACATTTTGGCTTTTCCCATTATGTGTTTTTT